>MU105746.1:515548-617927 GCA_012274485.2 Sinapis alba
AGAGAGAGAGAGAGAGAGAGAGAGAGAGAGAGAGAGAGAGAGAGAGAGAGAGAGAGAGAGAGAGAGAGAGAGAGAGAGAGAGAGAGAGAGAGAGAGAGAGAGAGAGAGAGAGAGAGAGAGAGAGAGAGAGAGAGAGAGAGAGAGAGAGAGAGAGAGAGAGAGAGAGAGAGAGAGAGAGAGAGAGAGAGAGAGAGAGAGACTTTGACGGCTATGATTTTTTGATCTCTCTGAAAATCTGTAGTGCTTTGGTTTAGATTTGCTGATCAGAAAAAAGGGAAAGGAGGCTTCTATTTATATGAAAAGGAGGGAAAAACTTAGGTTTATTTCTACCAGGCTCTCGACCTAGTAGGATTTTCTTTTAAACTGAAAAAATTAGGTTTGAGATTTTGGGATTTAGATTAATTGATGAATTAAAAAGAAAGATATACAATACTATAAGTTACATTTCATGTTTTCTATTACACCCTAAAACACTTTCCACTTTTGAGATACTTTTTCTTAAGTTTCATTTCTCTCCTGACTAATTTAGTATTTTAAAAATTCACCTAACTAAAAAAATTGAATCTAATATTCTTTTTTCTTCTTCTTAATTTCTTCTAAATAAATGTGTATTCACCACCACATCCACCACCAATACATATGAATAGCCACACCCACCATCACTACACTCACTCACCACCGCCACTCACTCAAGTGGACCAACAAGTATAACTTCTCGGCAGAGTGGTTTCGGCATCTCATGGCTTTTTCTGTTTTTGGTATAATGAGCAAAATTAAAAACAAGCAGCCTCTAACTTTGTCTTATAGCCTATACTAAAATCTACCTGTAATGCAAGTAAAAGTTTTGTGTGCAATGAACCTTATCATAATCTAATATTTTTGATGGTGCAGGACGGGCATCCACCATTGGGGTGGGCTGACACCGCCACACAGGGCCGTGCTTGATACCAAGCAGATCAAGCATTGGCTTCGGGGCCAACAAGAGATATGTATTTTAGGGGCCAATTCATATCCAAGTTCCTCTCTAGTTCTGTTGGTAAAAACTAGGATTAGTTTAATTCTGGGTTAAAGGTTTGAACGACTTAGATTCAACTTTTTACTATTTTTTAATGTTTTACTAGATCATGGGCCAAAAAAAATTTGTTTGCTTCTGGGTCGAAAATTGTCAGGCACGGCCCTGCCGCCACATATCTTGTTTTGCCCGTTCTCCTTGTTGTCTACCAGTATGTGTCAATGAAGATTATGAAGCCTCCTCAAGTGAAAAATGATTTTCTTCTAACTAAAACATGGGATATGATTGTCAAAGTTGTAAGCCCAACTTCATTTATTTTAACAGACATACGATTCTACCCAGATGAACACACTTCTTGTTTTCAAGTTTCTTCCACTCATGATCGGCTACTTTGCATTGTCCGTCCCATCATGATTTATCTATCTACTGGTTGACCTACACATGTTTAAATTGACCACAAGACAGATTATTCCTCTATTTTAAAATATGTATGAGATCAAACATGAAAGATAGTTGGCTTCATGCTCAAAATCCCTTAGACATTTGTGAAATGATTTGTATACATGTCATCGCTATATTCAATTTCAACAAAAAATGATGACATGGCTTATGAAAAATTGTGACATGGCGGATACCTATTTATGACATATACAATTTTTCTTATAAAATGTGATTTGTACACATGTCATCACCACATACAATCTCAACAAGAAATGATGACATAGACTTTTGAAAAATCGTGACATGGCGGACACCTAATTATGATATGTACAATTTTTCTTATAAAAAATATAATTTTGGCATATTTTCAATGTAATAATAACTAATAAATTTTATAATTTCATACTTTTTAGTAAGAATTTTTAAATATGCTAATGACTAATAATTTTATATTATTATTAAAATTTTAAAATGATGTATAAATGTATTTCTTAAAAAAATTTGAAATATATTAATAACTAATAATTCATGTATCACCATTAAAAATTATATTTATCATATTTATAATAAAAAATTAATTTCTAAATTATTTTATACATTATATTTTCTATAAATATATATATTTTTAACAATAATTGTAAGTGTGCATTAACAAATACAAAGCTAAAGTAATATTAATCAATTAAATTTTTGTTTTTGATTAGATATTTAAAACTTTATTAGAATTTATTAGATTATTAGATTAGTTAACAAATTGAGTTTTACCAGTTTTACCAGTTTGACCTATTTTAACTATATATTTAAACAAAATTGTAAAATTTATTAATTTTTTTATATTTAAATATAGATATATTTTAAATTAGAGGATAATATAAAATAAATAATAACTAAATATAATATATTATAAATAAAAATCATGTTTATATGAATTATAATTCTATTTTATTAAAATTAAATTAAAATAAATAAAATAGAACAAATAAAAATAATTATAAAAAGTTATGATTGTACCTTTTTCCAAATTGGTGAATTTAAAATATATATATTATTATTTAAAATTATTACTTCTGCACAACAAGTATCACTACTTCAAATAGGTGGTGTAACGCCTGCAGTAAATGAAAATGCAAGCGGGACAATAAGTGCAAGACGGGGAAAGAGATCAATTGCTCAGCCTGACGATGCTGGTGAAAGGTAAACGAATTATTTGTAACGTTTTACTTACAATTACTTAAAAATGATGTTTATGTTGAAATACAACAGATTTAGACAATTTAAAAAGCAAGAGAAACGCATCAAGAAGAACAAAGCAGTTGCAAAAGATACATGTGAAACTGCTAGAATCTTCATCTGAATAATAAGAAAATTTGGATGATGAAGTATAGTTTCATGAAACTACAACTTTTAGTGAAGAATTTAGCAAACAAATACATGATTTTGGTGAATGATTGAGTGCATTGATAATTATGAGCAAGTATGATGGAACATGAAGAAGAGGTTTAGGAAGGAGGGTTGGCTTCAAGCACAATTAAGCCTCCTGACGTTGGGCAAAGAAGAAGCAAAAGATAAAAGCGGAAACGCATAGAGAACAAGCAATGATGTAATTGATGATAGTAAATTGATTATGTTTTCTATGTGATTCATCTTATCACAACTGTATTAACTATGTGAATATATGTACACTACAAGAAGTCAGTGTCTGTAACGAGAAAAGATTATGGGGAAAAAATTTCCCCTTAAAATTAAGATTAAGTAACAATGGATTTATGATGAACTTGTATTTCATCGTAAACTCTTCGTAACTTTACAAAAAAATATTTCCTTCGTAAGTTATATGTACATTTACATGGGTTGTACAGAAGAAGAAGATTCGTCGTAAAAACTTGTAATTTTACAAGGTTTTCATGACGAAACATATTACAATTCGGTAATGACAAGTATACCAATATTTTCGGTGGAACATGTTTTAAGTGTGCTTTATCGAACTAATTTCGTTGTAGTCCATTCTTTTGAGAAAGAAATATGCAAACAGAAAAAGAAAAGAAAAACATAAAAATGTAAAAATGTATACTTATAGAAATATTATGAATTATGGAGTTGGATATATATATATGCATAAAGATTTTGCCGGTAGAGTGTCAAAAAAATTTCTCAACAGGCTAGAGACATTCATATACAAGGCTTGTTATACACCGATCACGCAGGAAAGAGGTAAGATATTATGTCTTTGTCAAAATACAAGAATACAAAATTTTCCTGTAGTGAAATTGTATGGAATCATTTAGTAAATAAAGCTTTTACACTAAAATACTATATTTGGTTTCAACATGGAGAGGGATATGGTAGGAAGAAAGCTAGTACTATTAATAGTAATTTTAAGGATGCTGGTAATAATAAAGAACCAATTCATTTGCATAATGAATATAGTTACCATCAGGAGGAGCATATGGTATATCATGATAGGGTCCACGACATGATTACTGATATATTTTTAGAAACTATTATAATAATACATGATGAAACTGAAAATGTTGAAGAACTTAATTTGGATGCAAATTTTTTATGAGATGTTAGATGCTGCAAATCAACAAATCTACACTGGTTGTAGAGAATATCTCTTTAAATTGTCTCTAACAACTAGGATGATGAATATTAAAACTGATTATAATTTATCTGAGAATTGTATGGATGCATGGGTCAAGTTGTTTAAAGAGTATTTGTCAGAAGACAACGTGTTAGTTGAATCTTATTATGAGATCCATAAATTGATTTATAGTCTTGGATTAGCTTCAGAGATGATAGATGTTTGCATCGACAATTGCATGATGTATTGGAGAGATGATGGGAAGCTAGAAGAGTATCAATTCTGCAAGAAGCCAGGATTCAAACCACAAGGATGTGGATGGAATAAGATACCTTACCAAAGGATGTGGTACCTACCAATTATAGACATGTTCAAAAGATTAAGTCAATCTGAGAGAACTACTGGAGCGATGAATGGCATGATGAACATGTCTAGGAGAATGAAGAGGTCTCTCATCCATCATATGCAAGAGCTTGAAAATATTTCAATATGGTACACCCAAATTTCACTAGAAATATTCAGAATGTTTATTTTTAAAACATCATGAATACAATACTGATATCGCTGGAGAAGAACCACATTACAACAAGAATCGCGTATCGGTGAAGTTGATGTACTTGAACAACAAACTGATGAAATCCTTCTTATTAACTCGCATAACCGTGAATATGAAAATTTTCCCGACAATATGACATATGAAGCAGGTGAAGATGAGTTTGATGAAAGTGATGATGATAGCTATAGTAATATTGGTAAAAACTCGAATGATCAATCATAATGATGTAATATATGGTTAAAATATTTTTTTCAATAAATCAGTTTAAAACTTATGCATGTGTATGTTGTTTGATTATGATACATGTTAAGTGGATAAGAGATCTAATTGTGGTTTAAGGTTTAAGGGAACATGGTATAAAGGGGATGATGGGTAATAGGCATATATGATGTTAAGGTAAATGGGTAAGGGACTTTGGGGTTTAGGTTTTTTATTTATAAGGATTCAGATATAATCCTCATAAAATCTTTGTAATAAAAAAACATGGATTCTGATAAATTTATCGTAACACTTGTCCTCGTAAAGAGAAAACACGAGTGGTTATCGATTCTAAACCTTTCTCTAATATCACATATGTTGAGGTGAAGATGATCGTTGATCTAACACAGAAGTTGCTAGTGTCTGCTGAAATTGAAAGGGAAGATAGTAGCATTGATTCTCTTTCGATCATTTACTTGTGTTTACCTCACATTTTCTTGAATTGTGGTAAGTAGGGATAAGGTGTTTCACTGTCCCTCTTCCGAGGTCCCAGCTAGCCAGCCAAAGACTGCAAAGGCCCCCAAGTCTTCTCTTTCTAAAGAGGACAAGGATATCAAACCTTAGGCTGTTCCCCAACGAAAGTTGATAAATCGCCGGTTAGCAACCAAAATTATGTGGATGTTCATGATACTATTGGTGTTCACAATGTGGTGGGATTTTTAAAATCTTTAGTCGAGGTGCTTTCTTCAAAAGACATTGGCAACACTTCCCTAAGCTCTTCTCCTCCTTCCTCTGATTTGGAATCTTCTTTACTTACAAGGAATAAAGAATCTTTGGTTGTTGTCAATCCTCCATCTCAGATGGATATTCCTATACCAACTTCAGGTTCGTATGTTAATTCTGAAAATGGTATTTATGCTGATAAATTGTCAAATGTCATTGTCCGAGATGATACTTGTGTGGATGGAAACAGTGGAACACCATTCACTCATATATTGAACTCATGAAGTAAAAATCATGCCCCTGTAATATCAGACGCTCTGCATTTTAATTCTACAGAGGAAGACATGGATTATAGGTTGGGTTCTAAAGCTCTATTTCCATCCAAAGACAAGCCCATACCTTATATAAACTAGTATTCTCCTTCTTCCTCCTCTGGTAAGAAATATAAAAAGAAGAAAAGGAAGTTGATTCAATCAGGCAATAACTCAAGTGGTGCATTTCCCATATCTCATAGGGGTCGTCACCACTCCTAAGTCTTTTACGTCGGATAATTTATTTTGAAATATGCGAGAAATCAACGATTTATCAAAGCATAGACCACTACATTTGTGGTTGAAGAACAAGAAAACATGTTTGGTGCCCTTTTTGAAAACATACGTTGGGATGCAAATAAAGACTCCGTTTTAGAGTCTCTAGGTTCAAATTGGAGAGAATTATTTTCAAAAATAGCATCCAAATCTTTCCTTTATTCATGGACACACAATATATCACTGTCCATGTGTTTTTGGACAATGAAACTTTTTTCTATTATGTTGTTTACGCTTCTAACAGACTCATTGAGAGGCAAGAGCTCTAGTCTTTGCTCAAAATCACTCTCATCTCTTTTGGTTTAGATTTAAAATTGTGGATAGTCTTTGGTGATTTCAACAAAATATTTGGTCCCCATGAATCCTCAAACATCTCTTGTATCTCCTCTACTTATGTCATGCATGTGTTTGTTGCTACTCTTAGTGAGATTGGTCTTGTGGACTTGCCATCTCAAGACCCTCGGTTCACATGGTCTAACCACCAACCTTCCTCTTCTACTGTTAAGCGTCTGGAGAGTTGTCTTGTTAATAATGAATGGTTACTGCATTTCCCAACTGCTCACTGTTCATTTGAGCCACCAAATTTCTCAGATCACACTCCATGTCATATTAGGCTGTTTTCCCCTCTACCTTCTTTTGGAACTAAAGCATTCATGTTTAACTGTGCGTTCATCTCTCTGATGCCCTTCATGTTCTCAGTTACCATAGGGGGAGTCCATTCTAGGATGTTTGGAGGTGATTCGCATAATCTTAAACCGCAACTTAAGTTTTAAAAACACCAAAAAGCAGAAACAAAATAGTAAACAAAGAACAAACGACCAACATAAAAATACTAAACTTCTCCAGAACACATTCTCCATTACTCCCAAAGCTCCTCTTGATTCAATTTTCTTGTGTTGCTTGAGAATCATAGTCTGAAACAAGTTATTAAGAAAATCATAGTTAAGAAATATGAAGGCGATTAGTTATAATTTATTAGTGAGAGATATACCTCGCTTGAGCTTATCATCATACTCAAATTCATTGAGAATTTATTCCATTGTCACAACAACCTTCATTGCACATAATATTTGCCTTCATCTATTGTGTTGAGCACAATAGAACTTCAATTATATAGTGAGATAGGCAACTTCTATATGGTTCAATGATTCGGCCACTAGTGCTAAATACACTTTCATAAGCAAAATACGACACTTGCATTTCAGGAACATCACGAGCAATCTCTGCAAGAATAGGAAACTTGGAATAATTAACCTTCCACCACGATATAACATCAAATTCCACTCCAACCATGGTTCTCATATTGAAAACATTCTCTTTTAGATAAGTTTTCAACACATTTTGGCTTCTTGAACTTCTATTAGATCCTCCAACTCTGCATAAATGAAATCCATTCTTCACATCCCGAATCATCAATCAAATCGATTCTTCCAATTGTTGTCTGCTCTTGGCTACCAAATGATGCATATTGGATTGATTGAGATGCTTGAATGCCTAAATCAGTATCAACTTAGCAAATTACATTTATAACAAATCACAAAGAACCTTTATGACAGACTGAAACATTTTTTATTCATCTAAAGTATCTTTACCATATAGTTTTTCAAAACACATCTTAGCAAACTGCATTTTCTTCATAGGATCAAAGATTGTTGCTAAAATTAACATCTTGTTAATTTTCCACATACCATCCCAATAATTTTCAAAAAATTTAAGCATCTCATGAGCCTTAGCGTTCAAATCCAAGTCTAAACTACTCCTCAGCCATAACATGTTCTTCTCTATTTTTACTATCTCACTGTAACACTTAAAAGAATTCGGAGAAGTGGATGTTGATACAACCAAAGTTGAGTTGTAGAAGATTATAAGGAACCACACTAACCTCTCAATCGCACTCCAATCAACAATCTCAGAAGTTCCAATGAGTTTTATCCCATTCTCAAAATCCAAGAAGTAATCATTGTATACCATGTCATGTGCCTCCATCTTTTTGAAGCCAATGTGAACTCAAAATCCTTTGACAACATCAAGTACGTAGAGTTCCATCAAGTCTCAACATCTATAGGCAAACTACCTCTGGTTAACTTCTCTGAATCAACCTTCAGTTCATACGACCTAAGCCTAGTTATGCTTGATCTTACATAGAAAACATCATTAGTATTTGCAGAGACGTTAACATCCACGGCAACCAAACCTTCTTTTAGTATCAATTTAATGATATGTGCACAATATTGCATATGCATAAAATCCCAATGCAGAACCAATGCATCATTTGACATCAATAAAAACTAAACTTAAACTTCTAAGAGAGTGTTCCAAAAAAAAAAAAAAAAAAAAAAACTTCTAAGAGCCAAAGTATTAGCAGTGGTATTGTCAACAATGATACATAAAATATTGTTTATGCTTCACTCAACTAAACATTCAAGTATAACAGTTGAAGTGGTATGGTCTTTGTGATATGTGATGTATTTAAAACCAAGGATTAGCTTCTTCAATTTTCAATTTGCTTCAATGCCGCTTTTCTCCTTACAAACATCTCAACAATATATCTTGTTGTGGTCTTTTTTGAGTGTGTTTTGTACAAGTTGACCTTGTTGCAGAAACACTTCTATGCTATGCTTTCAATAAAGGAAAATATCATCTCGCCAATGATGAGCATTTCGTTTGTAGTTTCTTTGAACACATTTTTGGAAACCTTCAGATTACCATCCTCGTTGATCATAAACTGAGTATGAACTTGTCCCTCTTCCCACATTTTGAAATGTTTGGAAGTGTGATGATGTTTTTGCAGGTTGGATGTCCAAGTCTTCTTGAAATAGTGATCCCAAACCGTGAAATAAATGTCTTAACTTCCTTCTCTGGTTGAGACGTAGCTCCCCTTGAACTAGGTATATCTCTTCTTTTTTTTCACCACCATTAGGAGTTCTAAACTCTTGTTGTGTTTCTTTGTTTTTTAACTTTTTCCCTCTTTGCATGTTCTTTGGATTCACAAATGCTGATGAATCCATCTACAATAGACGAAGAAAGCATAAATCAGTCAAATATCGTCTGATAAAAAACCATAAATTGAATACAAATAAAATAAAAGAAAGATCAAACACATGCGACTGAAAGAAAAATAAAATTAGGGTTTCAGATTGCAAACCTTAAATTGTTTTATTGAGTTGTTGTGGTGAATAGCGAAAGAATTGCATCAATGAAGGTTCTCCATTTATAGAGAATCACAACTAGGATTTGGTTACGATTCTCAAACACTCGATCAAGGTTATAGAGAGAGAGACGTTGAAGGTGAACATATGAAACTTGAAAGAATAAAGGTTTAAGCTTTTCAGTTTGGGGAATAACATTAATAATTTCATATAGTCGTTTAAAGCTTCGGGTTATAGGAAATACTCAGTCGGATACCAATTATTAGCCAAACCGACCCGATACCCAAACCAATTTAAAGACAAAATCCAATCGCTCATTTTTTGGTCGATTTCGGGTCAGGTTTTCAGGTTTTGTTTTTGTGCTCAGACTTATTTAAAGTAACTAAAAATAGAGTGTTCAACAATCTTCCGAGCTAACCAAAATAATTCTTAGTTTAAATAATTACATATGAAAGAAACAAAATCTTTGTAACTTTGTTGCTAAAAAAGTTCAAATTAAAAACAATATAGGATCATATGTCAAACAAAATGTAAGAAAACATTATAAGAAAACTGTTTATAAGATATGAATTATAATTATCCATCATTCGATCAAAATGAAAACCTAGAACGTGAATAATACCAAAACTTTTGCAATGTAAGATTCTTCCTCTATAAGTTTACTAGAAATCACTTAAACAAAATTCACAGTCTTGTTTAACCAGATTTATGTGACTACTATACACACAAGCTTGTGTATCACGACAGACCAACTCCTAACTACCCAAGTTATCCTAAAGCAAACAATAATTGCTTCTTTCATACAAATCTCACTCACAAAGAACCCTAACCTGTAATATTTTTGCTTAAGTGTCTTTTGCTCTAAAACAAGTTAACTTAATCGTTGGTCTCCTTCTCTTTATAGTCAAGAATTTCCAAATCTCAAATATACTCTTTCTATAATCTTCTTAAACACATCTTCATTTCATGATCACAATCTTCTTGTTCTCTAGTTCCCAAACGGGCTTCTTAATCCTCGTTCCCTAGGCCGAAACCGTCTTTTTAATCTGTTCAACATTCTTGAGCTTGCAATCTCTCTCTTTTTGTATGCACATGTCATCTCATTTCTCAACCTGCAAAAAAAGATAAACCATCTCCAAGGGATCACATTCACAGAGACATATTCACAGTGGAAAACACAAAACACATGCATATATAGGTTTGAACACATTTAATAGGTTCATCACAGACAATTACAACATAAAAGACTTTCGCACAGATTGATTGACAAGCCAACCATCCTACACTCATAATCTTCCCCTAAATGAGTGACTTGTTAGATAATACACCATTGACCCATGTCACATTCCTTTAGACGCTTCTTGATCATTTTCAGCGCACCTTGATGATTCTAGAAACTTCCATAGATATCGACTATCTTGTCATCATCAACGAAATGTAGAATGTTTCGTTGATAAGCCAAAATCTGATGGATAATATTAGAAAACCCAATGTTCGGATGGTCGCAAGATTTGCTATCTGGATCAAAAAGTTCTTAACATCATATGAACGAAGTCAATGTGTTTCCTCATAAACAGAGCACTCATAAGCTGCAATCAATGTTTTACTAGTCCCTCTGAGTCTGATCCTAGAATTCAATGCGACAAATGTTTTACAACACCTTTTATGATGGACAAAGGTCCTTCAGACTAAACTCCTCCCACTTTCTACAAAACACACATGTAAGTATTGCCACCGAATGATCCACATTTCCAATTTCCAAGCATCGTGATTACCATCAGTTGTAATTCCAAACACTCGGTTGATTATCAATGAGGAGAATTCTAAAGTATCATTCCAAATTATTATTTTTGTTTACCAGATCTGATCAAATTTGCAATACACTCTCTAACCAAGACAAGTGAGAATCTTCTGACACTCATGACGTTCATTCTCCAGCTTATACTACCAATGAAGTCACAAACATGTTGAAAAGTTACCTCAAAAGGTGATATGATCCCTTGACCCAGAAACCCTTTCATCCACATGTTATAGTATCTGAGACGATTATGTGGTTTTCTTCTGATGACAACTTGAGATTGTTGCCGATAAGAGCCCTCTGAGATCTTTGAGATGTGAATAGACACTTGAAACCCTATTTCAAAGATTCACATTATTAGAAGCCCGAGAGTTTAAAGCCCAACCCAACTGCTTATGAACACTTAAGACATAATGTTAAACAAAACATAATTGATCATAAACATATCCTTCAAGCACAAATTGATAGAAACTTGAAATATGAACACTCGAGGTTCCACAAATGTAAGTGACCCACAAATCATCAAAAGAATTATAAGACACCCTTTACCTTTTTGACTAGACACATCCTTACACCCGTTTACATAAACACATAATCCTCAATTGCAATCAAATCATTTTGCACATATCGATAAAAAGAATTGCCACCAGTTAATAATACTCTTATTCATTTTTCACCAGTTAATCAAATCATTCTAATGCGTTCTCAGTTGAGATGTACTCATATCATACTTGTGTATTACCTCTTTCCTTTTGTATTCAGTTTATATCACGTTCAGGTTAGAAAAAGTAAAAAAAAATATCACTGAAAGATGTCATGTTGTCCCTACTCAATTTTTTACTCATGTTGCCTTTTTCCTCAACATGGTACAATGAGTTGTTCGGTTGCAGTATCCAACTTCATAAAATTTTACCAGCTTTACCATTATAAAGTACTAATCTTGTACACTATGCATTACAAGTGGTAGTAAATCACCATAGACTAATTTAACTTGATCTCAGTCCAAAGAGTGATCAGATTCAAAAGCAAACTTTGGTAACAACCTGGCCGAGATTGAGTGTTTATCATACAAAGACTGAACTGTGACTTGACCGAGTTAACCAAAGTAGGAAGGCACTTACCACATACAAAATATGAACCTCATACATCAATGGGACTTTCATCTACTCTAAGGGAAATAATTTGAGGACTATGTCTACGGTCTAGAGATCCCATATCCCAAGAGACTTTCATACATACAAAAGACATTTAAGATCTAAGGGTTCTCTGGAGAGATATGTCAGTTGTTTTTTTGAGGGCTTATGTTTAACGATTGCTAGTTTTTCCTCTATCAGTGTGAAAACAAGGTGTTGTCTAGCATTTAAGTGCCTAACTTTAACGAATTTTATACGACATTTCAAGGACTACATATGACTCTTATCATTACAGCAAATATACTCTAAATCTGAAGTATTCGCCTAGCACATTCGATGATCTCTCTTTCTTCTTCTTCACATTGATTCTCAATCTCTATCTAGAAACCATTACGCAGTCCTGCAAGGCATACATCAGTACCGGTAAATCATTTAATTAACATACCAGTTGGTCTTGGATGTGTTTAACTACACACTTGATGGAATGAAGAGAGTACTTCTCGGAGTTAAGTCGACACTTCGACTGGGTTTACTTGCTGTGAGATAAACCAGGCTAACAATAATCACTTTGTTTCATTGCACTACCTCGTTGAGACAATCATGACACTAATTAGTTTTCTTGATTTCATATCGAATCGTCTAGCCAAGCTCCGAGCACCCATCTCATGTTCCAAGTCCTTCTCTTGGGAGCCAAGAAGATAGATTAATTTCCCTGTCACACTTAACCTATTCATCCCCCCCCCCCCCGTTCTGACACTCAACTCAGTAGTCATGTTCATCCAGAGTGTGTAATGAACTTCATCCCTTTTCAGATCATCATACAGTCTCATAGGTTTTTCAAGTTCATCCATGTCTTCCTCTTTAGATATGATCTCATCACTGTGTAAAAACTTTGGATGTAACAATGATTGCAAATATGTACTTTGCTATAATGATTGATCTTGGTTTGAGTATATGTCTTTATTGACAATCCACGTTTTCCAAAATCTTTCTTTTTCTAGAAAAGACTTGTTGAATTTATATGCTTTACAAATCTTCTTGAGAAACTGATAACAATATGCCAATTAAATTAATAAAACCTCATAATTTTCCTAAAATAGTGAAATAACTACTAAAATATTTATTCTCTAGAGAAATGATGACAACGAATGTTTCAAACCTCTTTGAACATCATCCTATGTTAGTGAATTCTGCAAGGAATAACCTTTTCATCAACTTTTCCAACTGAAACATGTTTACTTTCCGCACTCACGGTATAATTTTAAGTCTTTTTGCCCCTATTGGCTTTAGAAACATCTTTTCTGCAAGTCCTTTGCAGAACATTCTCCTTTCTCAAATGTGTTTTGATTCTCTTGAGGCTGAATATTAGCAGACACAAACACAGTAGATGGTGATTCAACCCCAGTGTATCCCAATTCCCAGCTAGGTCTCGGTGGTTGTCCAAATCCTAGCAGCTGATCCAGACTTATTGTTCCAGTTCTCTTCATACGAATCTTCTTATAATTCTCACACAGATCTTGTTCAAAACTTCAAATTTTAGCTTGTTCTTTAGTGTAAGCTTTCCACAGTCTTTCATCTCGATCTTCCAAGACTTGATTCTTACTTTCTTCAGTCAGATCACGAGCAATTTCTTCAACTGATTTTTGATTATATGTGTATTTTAACACCTTCTTTCTTTCATCATTTGATGGCTGTGAGTCTATCTCAAGAATGTTGACTTGAGACTTAAGCATGGCAGTATCCTTTAGAAGTTGTATATTTGACTCATCTTGATCCACTGATCAAATAATTTTCGATACTCCTTTTAAACATATATTTCCCCTTCATCTTCAGAATTTGAAGTATCATCACCTGATCACAAGTGTTCTGAACCCACTAGTGCCACAAAAGTCAGTAGTACTACCTCCTCTTGGTCATCTTCAGACTTGATATCGCTAAATAAAATAAATGAATCTTCTTTTCCCTTTTGCGAGCTTGGGCTTTCAGGTTTTAAATGTCCAAACCTTTATATTATGTGCATTTCAGCTCTCTTGTTTTGAACAACGGACAGTCTGACTTGAAGTGTCCATATCCCTCATTCATGGCATTGCATGTCTTTTTCAGTTACTTCGATCTTCATTGTATCTAGCATTTTGATTCTTGCCACTCGTGTTGAATCTTTTGTTATTCCAGGACAGTCCTTGGTCGAATCTTTTCACCATACTATTGAAATTCTTTATCATTAGACTCACACGTTCCTCCAGTTTTTGACCCTCTTATCCTCCTGATTTGTTGCAAAAACAATTCTTTTAACCATAGGTGGATTGTCTTCTTCCCATTCCAACTCAGATGACATGATGTGTCCAACGAGTTTCTCAAATTGAATCTCATCAGAATTCATTGTGGTTTTTATCACTGCCTTGTAGGATGCAAACCTGATAGGGAGGCACCTGATGAATTTCTTAACTAGCTTTTTCTCATTATATTTTTTCTCTAAAACCGATGCTTTAGACACCTAATAAATTTCTTAACTAGCTTCTTCTCATTGAACTTTTTTCCCTAAAACCGTTGCTTTGTTGGCTATGGTGTCTAACTTGGAGGTAAGCTTCCTAACGACTCATCTTCACCATTCTTAGGTTCTCGAATTTAGTAACAAGATGATCTATACGTGTTTGTTTGACGCTTGTATCTCCTTCAAAATAGTTGACCAATGTATCCAAAGTAGATTTGCATCCTTGAATGATCTTGAATTGATCAGTATCCACTACAAAGAAGATAATGGATATGGTTTTGGAGTTGAACTTAAACGAGTTGTTTTCTTTAGTTGTCCATTGATTTAACGGCTGACCTCCTTCTTTTTTCATCAAACATAGTTGGTTCAGTCCAACCATTTATGATCGATGACTATGCTTCTTCACTAATTGCACAAATGACATGCCTCTTCAAACTTTTCAGTGACCAAAGTTACTCTCATCTAGCATAGTCGACTTTTGAACCACAATTAGTTCTTTTATATTTTCATGTTCTTCCTTAAATCTCAACCTGTAGATGATATTTAATATTGTAGAAATTGTCGGCTATGATATCAAATGAAAAATCGAAAACATGGATAATATGAAAGCTAAGATTGTTCCTCTATGAATACTTTTATTATAAGCCACTTTAACAAAACTTGACAGTCTTGTTTAATCAGATTTATTTGATATACACAATTTGTGAATCACGACTGAACAATCTCTAACTACACAAAATATCCTAAACCAAATAATAATTTATTTTTCACATGAATTTCACTCACAGTGAATTCTAACCCGTGATCTTTTTGTTTGAGTGTCTTTTTGCACTAAAAATAGCTAACTTAATCATATTTGGTCTCCTTTTCTTTAGGTCAAAAATTTTCAAATCTTGAATATACTTTTTCCATAATTTCCGTAACAACGTCATTATTTCATAATCATAATTTTATTATTTTCTAATGTTTAAACCGACTTCTTAATCCTCATTTCCAAAACTCAAACCGGCTTTTTAATCCGCTCAACATTTTTGAGCTTACCCCAAAACCACTTAAAAACCCACATGCTAAAAGCTTTGCTTAACTACCACAAAAACCCAAAAACTTCATTCGTCACTGTATGACCATACAGCTCTATATATAAACGTAACATAAATTCACATATTTCACACAGCTAGTTCCTTAAAGCAAAAAATAAATAAATTACAATGGTTAAAACCTCTCTTCCTCTCACCGCTTTCTTCTTCCTCCTCCTCATCTCCTCCTCCTTCGCCGCAGACACCGGACGGCTCTTTCTCACCGTCGTCAACCACTGTCCCTTCACCGTCTGGCCCGCCATTCAGCCCAACGCCGGCCACCCCGTCCTCGAGAAAGGTGGCTTCGCTCTCCCAACCAACACCCACCGTTCCTTCTCCGCACCAACCTCCCACTGGTCCGGTCGCATCTGGGGTCGAACCGGCTGCTCCCACTACAACGGTAAATTCTCTTGCGTCACCGGAGACTGCGGAAACCGTCTCGAGTGCAACGGTCTCGGTGGCGCAACTCCAGCTTCTCTCGCTCAGTTCGACCTCCACCACGGTGGACACCAAGACTTATCCTCCTACGGTGTCTCTCTAGTCGACGGTTTCAACGTTCCAATGACAGTGACTCCTCACGAAGGCCGTGGAGTCTGCCCCGTCGTTGGCTGTCGTGAAGACCTCTTGAAAACGTGTCCGGCTCATCTTCAGCTCCGGTCAGGACACGGTGGACACGTGGTGGCCTGTAAGAGTGGGTGTGAGGCGTTCCGTACGGATGAGTTGTGTTGTAGGAATCATTACAATAGTCCTCAAACATGTCGTGCTTCGACCCACTCTCTGTTCTTTAAGCACGCGTGCCCTTCGACCATGACGTTTGCTCATGATAGTCCTTCGCTTATGCATGACTGTTCTTCTCCGAGAGAGCTCAAAGTCATCTTCTGCCACTAATGTGTTTCTCTTGTTCGGCTTATTCTATGGTTGGTTGTCATAGTGATACCACACCGATCTCATATCTATCTTTCTTGTTTTGATTGGTTTAGTTTGCGATTTCCCGGTTCAGTTATGTAGTTGTTCAAAAGTATTGTAGTCCAACTATGAACTTATGAATTCTCTTTTAAATTGCCTCTGTTTAGTTCTCTTTTTATCTTGATGAAAACCTAAGAACTTGGATTGAAGTATCAACCGTGTTTATTAAAACTGATTAGTTGAGTATTGATATTCACTTTTACTCGTTATTATAAAAGAACATTGTTTTATTCGGAGCATGCAAGCCAACACAGTGTCTTGTTCTTTCACTCTTTTATTTGTGCGTTGTCGGTAAAGATATTTTAGTTTCACGAGTTTCCACGTATTTAAAAACATTTATGAATATGAAAATCTATTCATCAGCTATATGGGTCGTAAATAAATAAATATTTTATAGTAGAAAACAAAGAAATTACCGAGATTTCAAAATTTGGATTGTCCAGTTAAAATATAATATTTTATCTGTTAAATTTAATTCAATTCATTTTTTATTAGATTAAAATTCAAATAAATGTAAATCTTTAAACCAAAATAAATATAAAAAGTAATATCTGTTAAAATTATAAAAATTTAAAAATATATATTTTCTCTACTTCAATTTTATATAGATAAATATATATCTATAATTAAATATAATTTTTTAATTTTTATTTTATATATTATTTTAACATATAATTTTATTTTTTATTTAAAAAAACAATTTTTAAATTATCAAATTTAAAAGAATTATAATTTTTTATAGAAAACTAATTTTTCTATAAACAAATATTTATAATTTTATCATAAAAACAGATATTATATTTTTCTAAAACAATATAAATAAAAATATATATTTTATAATAAATTACAAATAATATTATTTGTTTCGTGTCCTGTCTATATCCAGTAGCTATTTTGTACTTAGTGAAAATTATAACTCATGACACTACTTTAGTCTTGAAGCAGACTCGATGCCAAAAAGCTGCAGTGGCACGTGAAAGATCCTTTAATAAAGTGATGCCATTATGAGATAATTCCAAAATCAAGAATGATGCTACCACCAGATGATTTATTTATTTTATATAGTTTAGACACAGTCAGGTCTAAATCTTCTCTAGAATAATGTTTCGTCTCACTGAAATTTAGTTTAGTTAAAAGAACAGTTGACTAGGAAAAAAATGACACTACAAAATTCAAGTTCAAACTTCAAATGAAAACATCATTTTCGCTGCTCACACATTTTATGGATTAATTACCAAAATATCTGTAACAAAACAAACAGTAAATATATTTATTTTTAATTTAGAAATTATAAATTATAAATGAAATAAAACTTATACAAATTAAAATATATATATATATATATATATTATTTACGAAATAATTTTTTGCATTTAAGCTCTCACGTTAAAAGTTAAAGCAGCTAATATCGATACTATCCTTAATAAATAATTGATCTGAGCTATTTATTATACAATTACTTATAAAAAATAAATTATTATCAAATATTATTTATATTCTTAATGAAAAAATATATAAATTAACCAAAAAATGAAAAAGAATTTAAAGTTTATTTGATAAATTACTAAAATTAATAATAATAAATATATCCAAAATCTAAAAAATAATTCATATATATTATGTTGTTATCCAAAAAATATCTCTTAATAAAATAGTTAAATTTTTTTTTAAAAAATTATAACTAAATTAATCAAATTTTAATTATTAGTACATATATTAATCAATAACTATAAAATGTTTATGTCCGTATGTACGGACAAACCACATAATTTACCATTTATACATGGTTCTATCTGACTCTCACATGATCTGATTCAAATCAAACCCCAATTCTCCTTATGGATCTAACTTGAGATTTAATTATTTTTTAACCAGAATTCTTTTTAACCCCAAACTCAATTCTCTATTTATTCTATTTTCTCCTCTCTCTCAAACTCTCGATTTAGTTCATGATTTCAAAATACTTTCTCTCTCTCTCTCAGTTTTTTTTGAGTCGATCATGTCAGAAAATAGTTGAAACAATGCAAGATAAAAAGAAGGAAAATTCGACAAAAGAAAAAATTGGTTTATTCTTACATCAACAGAATCCAGCAATCATAATCAATATATATATACATAAACTGTGCAAATACATATACTAACACATATATAATTCAAGTTTAATATATAAACTAATAAAATCCAGTTTTAGCATACATATTAACCAATTAAGCATAAGTCAAAAGTAACGGAATTTGAACTGTCTATTATATATCGCTTACTTTCCAATAAAAGAATATTACAAGACTTCTCATCTCATGTTAAACCAATGTGCCAAGCTCAATATATTGTCTTACTCACATATTATTACCTATTTATCTCTAATAGATATGTTATTCAGATTTTTCCATCTTCTTCTTCCTCTTCATGTGTCTCTAATTATCATCCGAACAAAAAAAAATATACCCTTAATATATTAGTAATATCTACTTTAGTATTAAACCTAAGATGTACAGTCTCTACGTTCTCTCTCTTATCTCTCTTTGAATCTTTTAGAGAGAGAACGTCATGGACTCTTTGATGACCGATATCTTTTTTTGTCTGTCTTCCGTTAGTCGGACTTTGTCTCCGGGAAGTGGTAGCTCTTTTAGTACTGTCTTTGCCGGCTCTGTTTTCTGGGAAACGGTGGATCCTTTAGCACTGTCTTCGCCGGCTTCGCTCTCGTTTCTCACCTTTGTCTGTGGTGATGATTTTGGAGAGCTTGGAACTGGTCTTTCCGGCTCCTCTTCCTTTGACCTCCGCTTCTCTAAGGCTTCTTTGGCTCGATTGACTCTCCTTCCAAAGATCAGATTGTTTTTTCCTCCCCTAGTTTAGGGTTTTTTCTCCTTCGTGCTTCTCAGAATCTTTAAAGGTGACTGTTTTAATGGTAGGTGAATCTGATCTTTTGGATGGATTGAAGGCTTTCGGTTATTCATTATCAAAGTGGAGGTCAATTATTTTTGATGTCAACTTGATTTTCTTCATAACGGTTGCTCGTTGTTGAGCCTTCTCTTTCCGTCATTGGACCCTTTCGATGGTCGGAGCTCCGGTGGAGATTATGATGTCGGTGGTGATGCGGTGGAGCGTCTCTTTAGACACGTGTTCTTTTTCAGCTTTGCGTCTTACACGTGGTTCAAGATTGTCTTACTGTCATTTTCATCGCTAAGGCTGGTGTGCCATTAAATCTTTGGGTCGTATGTGGGCCTTGCCTGTAAATTATGTTTATGTTTAAATCTGGGCCATCTGTTTGGGCTGCTTCTCTTTTTGTTGGTCTTTCATCTTGGGTTTCTTTTTCTTGATGTTTGTTTGCCCTATCTATTGGGCCTCTCTGTGAATTATTTCTTTGTGTAATTATATAGAGTCCTATAGTGAAAAAAAAAGATGTACAGTCTCTATGGAAGAAACGAGAAGAATGATTTAATGGGATTTGAATTCTGTAATGTTTTTAAGTGTAAATATATAAAAAGACTTACAAATAAACAATATCCTATAACGAAGCTGATTTGGGTCACATAAGATCTATTATTCTCTATAGACCAAACAAAAAAAAATCATTTAAACTAGTAAATAAGCAAGACTTATGTATTGCAAGCAAATACAAATTTCAAAAAGTTAAATATTTTTAAATTCCGAACAGAAGAACTAAACTATGCATCTTTCATTGTTTGATTATTTATCCAAATGATCCTATTTATTGGTTTTATTTGGATGATGAGATAAACATTGAAAAAGAAGATAAAATATCTGAATAAAATATACATTAGTTATAAATAAGAAACAATAAACAATACAACAACTAATTTGGTATAACACAATGGTTGAATGTTAGGTGAAATATTATCAAAACCCAAATTCAAGTCTCCTGATCAACTGATTTTTTTTTAAAAAATAATAATAATTTATTTAAATTTACAAAGCCACGTAATATTCTTTTATTGACAGGTAATCGATACATAACAAAAAGTCCAAATTTCGTCATTTTTGACTAACGATTAGTTTGTCAATGTACGCAAAAATTAGATTTTGTTAGTTCATGTGTTAACTTTTAACTATCTGAGTGTTGGTGTATGTATTTGTGTAGCTCATGTGTGTATGTACTGATTGAGTGATATAACCCAAATCAGCCGCAAAAACAAACTAAGAAGACTTAGTTTAGGGGTTTAGGATTAAACAAGATGGGTTTGAGAATTTATGAAAAATATGTCTATGAACATGTTTCAACCCAAAAAAAGAAGGGTTCAAAAAGAATATATAAGTCATGGTCGTATAATATATCAATCTTACGGTAATTCAGAGACCGACGACCATGCGAAAGGATACAACCAGCCGAAGAGTTTTGCGATCACAAATTTGGTCAAAATTTTTGGTCTTTTGTCTTTGGTCAAGTCCATAATATTTATAAGTTTCTAAGTTTTGACTTAACCTTTTGTATGTTTTGCCTATTATCTAAAGGCCATTTAATTTATGAAATAAATTAAGATTGGAGTGATTATTTTTGGAACCTCGAGAATAATTCTCATTTCTTTTCAATGGTGTGTAATATCCATTGATTGATTCGTCCTGGTGCGTCATATCCAGGGGATCAACCTCATTGTCGTCTAGGTGTGTCATATCCTAAGGCATTGAGTTGGAATAATGGAGGCCTTATGCATATTTCATGTGGACAATCGTTCCACATCCCTTGTCTTTGAAGCTTTACGGTTTCATAGCAGAAAGGCTTATCCCTTTTACCAATTTAGAGTGCCGACTCCTTGAGAGATTTTCATCATTTGGTATCAGAGCAAACTCTGATTTTGATATTCATTCTCTATCATCTTCTCATCTCTCTATTTTCTTCTTCCATCTTATACCTTTCATATTCTTTTCAAAAAAAAAAAATTCTACGTAAAGCCAAGAGATCATCCCAACTAAAGCTAAACAAAGACCAAAATTTGAGGACAAATCTTTTTAAAAGATGAGGGGATGGTGTAATCCAAATCAGCAGCAAAAATAAATCAAGAAGACTTGGCTTAGAGGTTTTGGATTAAACGAGATGGGCTTGAGGATTTATGAAAAATATGTTTATGATCATATTTCATCCCAAAAAAAATGCCCAACAAGAATATACAAGTCATGGTCGTATAATATATTAATCTGACGACAATTCAGAGATCAACGACCATGCGAAAGGATGCGACCAACCGAAGAGTTTTGCAACCACAAATTCCCAAATTTGGTCAAAAATCTTGGTCTTTGTTATTTGTTCAAGTCCACAATAATTATAAGTTTTCAATTTTCTAGGTTTTGACTAAACCTTTTGTATGTTTTGCCTATTATATAAAGGCCATTTGATCAATGAAATAAAATATGATTGGAGTAATTATTTTTGGAACCTAGAGAGTAATTCTCGTTTCTTTTCAATGGTGTGTAATATCCATTGATCAATCCGTCTTGGTGCGTTATATCCAAGGGATCAAACCGATCCTTCCTGGTGTGTCATATCCAGGGGTCAACCTCATTGTCGTCTAGATGTGTCATATCTTAGGGCATTGAGTTGGAATATCGGAGGCCTTCAAGATATTTCGTGTGACCATTCACTCCACACCCCTTTTCTTTGAAGCTTTACGGTTTCATAGCAGCAATGTAGGGAACAAAGAGGTAACAAATTATAATTGAAATTTGATTGGAAAAATCATAGTTTCTATCTGCATTTTGAGTATTTTGTTGAAAGAAAGATATGTAGAAGTAGGAATTATGGATAAAACTATAAGTAATACTATGAAAACTTAGTGATATAACGATGTAATGGTAAAACTAGTAAAACGTTGGTGTACTAAGGAATACTTGAATAAATTGAGAAAACTATTTGGTATTATTGGTATAACTGATGTAGAAGTAAATGTTTCTTGCAGGATTTGGAGGCAACTAGAGCAAACAAACCAAGTAGGATGTTCTTCTATCAAACATAGTATGCAAAACAAAAAAAAATCTAGGGAAAAAAGTATTTTATAGTAGATGCTATCGAGATGTTTGATATGCTGAAACCAGAGCTAAATAATTTGGAGAAGAGGTGGTTTGAGGAGCATCCTCAATTATGTCACTTGTTTCACATGAAAAGGGATTCAAACCACAAGGTTCGGAGAATGTAGATGTCGTTACTACAAACTACCGATATCACAAAGAGAAAAGAAGTGCGGTTCATTGTCAATAATGTTCACATCCATTATGGGCTAAGGGAACACACATTAATATCAAGCCTAAACTGCCACAACTATCCCCTCAACTACAAGGAGATTGGTAGTAAAAAATTTCATGAAGCGACATTTCAAGGAGAATTAATAAAGTTGGAGGATGTGAAAGCAAATTGGTGGCAGTGGGACCCCAAGATGATAGTTCTATTTTTTTAATGATGTGTTGTTTGCGCGCAAACAAATGTCGGAAAAGGCGCCAAAATGTATTGGATTTTTAAAAAAAAACCATGGATGATCTTGTCTTCTGCAAGACTTTTTCATGGGAGATACTCCTATGATTACATGGTTAAGGATATATCTCACACCATAGATCATTTTGGAAGGTTGGTGAAAGAGAAGATATTATGGCTGCTTATAGATTTTTGTCTTCTTCTGGGAGTAAGTAAAGGAATATTTTCACATTATCATTATTGTTGACCAGTGAACATTAACTCTTTATAATTTTTTGTTTTCTTGCTTTTTGCATTCAAGGTAATTCGTAAGTTGGAAAAGAGGTTCAAGGAATCAGTTGAATGAACTGATTTAAACTATTCAAAAATATGTCAGTCTACATTCAAAGCCACCAAAATGATAGGGTTTTCTCTTTCAGAATAAATGGGGAACTAGTTAGCATAAAGGTAGTGTTTCAAAAAAAAAAAAAGTTAGCTTAAAGGTATTTGATTCTTGGCCTAGAAATTTTCATTAATAGTTGAGAATTATGTAAGGTAAAAGTGAGATAATTTGGTATAACTGTTTTTAGAAAACTGTAGAAAGCTAAATAAAACTATAGAAATCTATAGAAAATCATGTAAAACTAGGAAAATAGGGAGAGTATGGATTGTTATGTGTTTGTTTTGAACCTAATTTCTTGTTAGTCACAGTATATTGACATAATTATGCCCACCAGAACTGAAAAGGAAAAGCTCTTTTGCTTGAAACTCACTGAAGAGGATGATAATGTTGATGTGCCTGATCTTGCTGTAGACAGTTGGGTTAAGTGTCTTGGTAAATGTTATTCAGTCTTTTTTGAAGACATCTGAAGAAGTTTTTGTCGCGCAAAAAGTACATGCAGAACAAGCAGTCTAGGTAGACCAGACATACCAGGTTGCTTCAGAAGAAGAAGAGTGTTGAATCCGAAATCGGTAACCCTAGGTTAGGTATCGATTTCGATTGTGGATTTCTCGAAGAAAAGATTTGGAGAAACGAATAGAAGAGTTTTATTGATGAAAGATCGATTAGATCACAAGAACAAGGTTTGAACAATTAATTAGTAACAAGAACCCTAATTCTAGCTTGTTCCTCAAGTTTTTTTTGCGTGTTTCTTCTCTTCCCCATCTTCCTCTATTTATACGCCTTCCTCTCGTCGAAGTCGGCTTGTTTTATCTTCATGGGCCGACTTTGTCGTCAGAATGGGCCGAGTTCACACTTTAATGGGCCTATGTGGGTAGATGTAATCTATCCCCAACAATAAGTCCCCCCCCCCCCAGTTCGTCGAGTTGACATACTCGGTGAATTTCGTCAACTAGGTGAATATAAAGGTGATCTCGGTCCATATTCTTGGCAAACTTGCAATGGTTAGATTCTTGCCGATATCCCCCTCCTGGAAGAGTTGAATTTGATCTCGGTCTTTGTTTACTTTCCCACTCTTGGTTTCGCAAGCGCCGAATAATGATTAAGCCTTTCGAGATTCGGGAGTAGTGGGACACGTGTCATTGTTAATAGGGTTTTAGACCTAATTATGATAACCGCTCGTCTTCCGTGCCGAAATACCTATAAAAGTCCCTCATCACCCTCACTTTTACTCACTTCCGCTGCTCATTCATTCGAAAGGTAACTCTCTCTGCCTTCTCTCTTCTTTCTCTCTCTAGTTTTTCCATATTTCTCCGGTCAAAATGTCTTCCCCTCTCCGCCGATGCTCTCTGAAAGGAAAAGCGGCTGCTACAGGCTCCAATTCTGAAAGCTCCGGCTCGCCGCTGATACGACGAAGGACCTTAGTGCTCGGGGGAATGGATAATATGAGGCCGACCAGCGACGACCTGGCTTCACTCGACGATGCCGCACGTGATCTCGTCAGGTACATCATTCAACTAGAAGACCGAGAAGCTACTGGCCACGCTCCTGTGGATGATGCAGAGAGAGATGTTGAAGCCTCTTCAGATCGGCCGACTTCCCCTCGCGTAAATATTGAATCATCGGGTAAAGATAAGAATTTTGCCGAGAAGCGAGACTTTGCTATGGCCGACTTCCTACCTATGCGGTGGACGGGGACCGACTTCGAGTTCGACGAAGAGATCGATCCAGAGCAGGAGCGAACCCTTAGCGTGAAAAAGAAACAGAATTGGGTGAATCATCTTCCAACCAGGTCAACGTTTAAGAGCGTTCGGAGACTAATCTTCCAAACGAACCCTCCTCTTGGGTTCTCCTTTCTTATCCCGGCCGAACATCAGCGGCCATGGACTCCTCCAGCAGGTTATGCCACCGTGTACGAATCATGGTTCACGAGCTGCTCGCTCTGGTGGCCGTTACCCGAGTTTCTAACAACGTATTGTCATCGGCGGAAGATTGCTCTTGGCCAATACACTGCTAATGGGATCAGAATCATGGTCACCCTTACGGTTCTGGCTGCTGAGCTGGGGATAACGATGTCGGTTCGTCTTTTCGAAGAACTCACAACGCCAAGCATTACGGGCAGGACAGGATTCTTTTACGGGAAGATGGTCCCTAAGTACAATGTGATTACCGGGAAGCCCTCCAAGGTCAACTTCTGGAATCATCGGTACTTCTACATCAAGATCAACGAGGCCTCCTTCGAAGACCCTTCGATAGTTTTAAACGGATACTTCAATGCTAACATTGGTACGACTTCGTCCTTCCTATTGTTGCACTTCTACTGATCTTTCTTCATCTGTTTCCTCTTTGTTGCAGATCGTCTCTCGAAGTGGTCCCAAGGCGGTACAGAATCCTTCCTTGAAGAAGTCGAGGCTATCAGAACATTGAGTCACCAGCACTGGCCGGATATCAGTGAAGCTCGCTTCCAAGCTGCCTTGAAGAGAATCAGCAAAGGTAATGCAATAATAAGAATCATTCTTACCGATATGTAAGATCGGTTAATTTCGATTCTGATAGTTTGATTTCTGAACAGCCGACATACAAACCGAGGTTCAGTCACAAAGCCGAGATCGCAGGATGGGTAAAATTAATCTCTCCGCTCTTCCGTCCTATGCTGACTCGATTGGAACACCGGAGCATACAAGAGGAGGGTCTTCCGATGCGACTAGACCCGCCAAACGAAAGCGGGACACGACCATGCGAGATGCCTCTCAACGGCCAAGATCAGATCGATCCTCACCGGTGCTTCCTGACGACAACCCTACCGTTGGGGAGAGGGAGAGGGAGACTTCCCTTCCCAGGGAACAGCCGATTGTTCCTATCGGTGAAGCGGGAACCCCAAGGCCTATCGCGACATCGATAGAAGAGGCTCGAGCAGAATCGGCCCCCTCCGCTGAGGGTCCGCAGGGGGAGCAAAGCCGTGATCCCCTTCCGGCGATCCCAGGGGGAGAAGAAGTCGAGTACCCCCACGCCATCAACTTCAACTACCGGTCGATAGATGTTCCCTTCCTCGAAGACCATAAAGCCCCAGCGCGTATGCTTTGTCAAATCAAACTTAAGAAGCGTGGGATGCCCGAATTGGAGCAGCTTCATCAAGAGAGCCGCTATCGAGAGATGGCTAGAGCTGGCACCATCGTAAGTTTTTTCTTTAAAACTTAAGATACAAACTTCCTTACATCTTCTAACCTTACCGATATTCTTCTTTGTTAGTTTTTCGGCAACACTAATCTCATGGTGCGAGATAACGAGACGAAGCTGAAAGCTCAGGAGACGTCGTTGGAGGCGAAGACTAGGGCCCTGAAGAAGAAGAGAAAGGAGATCGCCGAGTTGGCGTATAAGGTCGAGGGGCTGACAACCGAGAGGAAGGAAGCTGTAGAGAGAGCCGATCTCGAAAAGGCTCGCAGTGAACTCCTTTCTGAAGAGCTGGCGGCGCTAAAAGCTGAGAAGGAGCTCCTCGCTTCCCGATGTTCTGTCCTAGAAAAGGAGAAATCGGAGATGCAAGTCGGCTTCGAAGCGACGACTAGAAGACTCAGGGAGTCGCGGGAGCACGAGGTCAGAAAAGAGAGGCTTCGAGTTGAGTCCATACTGCGGCAAAGGGTTATGCCGACGTACGAGAAGGTGGGCCAGTTTCTGGGTGAACAGAGTGAGATCCAGGCGAAGCTCGCCCTCTACTCGCAGGCCAAAGGGACTCGGGAAGGCCTGGAGAAAATCCAGCTGCAAGGCCTGTCGACGGAAGAGGTTCTTGAAAAAGCAAGGACCGACGAGGCCCATTTCTTAGAGGAGCTTCAGAAAATGGAGGTTGTGGATGCCACCGAGATCGATCTTCTTCCTGTCGACCTCGATGAACACGGCTCGAACATGGCAGTCTTCTCTCCCGAGGACATCCAAAATCTTCGTTCTTAATTTTGTTGTATTTTTTCTTTTGTAAAGACTCTGGCCATGCTTAGCCTTTTGTATTTTGTCGCTGCTTTTAATGTTATATCTTTAAGATACTCCATTTCTTTTGTTAGTCACCGACTTCGCTTGTCGTTTGATCGTTAGACTTGAAACGTATGTTAATACTGTTAAGCCGTTTTGTTTGTAGAATAACAAATAGGACTTTATTTCATCAAATATGCCGACATTGTTTATTCGTACAACTAGGAAAGAAACTTATCCAACTTAACTTTAAGTTCGACTAAGTTTTTTCTCTTTAAGCCTACTGTGATGTCGCGTTCATCATTCGGCGAATATATTTTATTTTTTTTAACCAAAGCCATTCGACGCGTTCGCCTACTGTGGTTTAGTACCGACTTTCAGCCTCTTGTTGGAGTTTGAAGTGGTTTCATCGCTTGAATTTGAACACGTTTAAGTGCATATATATATATATTATTATTATTTTTATTTGTGACTGAACTCGGTTACGAGCTGCCTACGTACCCGAAAACGGGATCAAGTCACACGTAGTTCCTTTTTACATTTTTTTTATTTTTAGTTGTGACTGAACTCGGTTATGAGCTGCCTACGTACCCGAAAACGGGATCAAGTCACACGTAGTTCCTTTTTACCACCTAAGTACCAAGATAGCGCTTTAGGTTGATCAAGTTCCAAGATCGTGGGATCTGTTCTCCAGAGGACGTTTCAAGGCGGTAAACTCCTGGTTTGACCACGTGCGTGATTTTATACGGACCTTCCCAGTTCGTGCCGAGTTTGCCTGCCCTCCATTCCTTGGTATTTTCAAAGACTTTTCGAAGGACCCAATCTCCGAGTTGCAATGGCCTCAATCTCACCTTTTTGTTGTAATAGGACTCAGCGAGATGTTGATAATTCTGAATTCGCAGCAAAGCCTGATCCCGTCTTTCTTCGAGTTGGTCCAGAGCGTTGATCATCATTTCGCGATTCAAGTTTTCGTTCTGGGGCATCTTCAACCTCCGGAGGCTAGTAACGTTGACCTCGGCAGGAGCCATCGCCTCGACTCCATAGGCGAGTGAGAATGGTGTCTTTGCTGTTGCGCTACGAGGTGTGGTTCGGTGAGACCATAATACTCCATCCAACTCGTCAGCTCAGTGTCCCTTCTTTAGGTCTAATCTTTTCTTGATCCCGTCGATGATGGTTTTATTGGTAGCTTCGGCCTGACCGTTTCCTTGTGGATATCGCGGGGTAGAGAAGCTTAGCCGAATTCTCCATTTGTCGCAGAATTCTCGAAATTTATTCGATGTGAATTGAGATCCATTGTCGGTTACTATTTCGTAGGGAAGTCCATGACGGCAGATGATGTACTTCCAAACGAAACTTTGAACCTCGCTCTCCGTGACTTGGACATAGGCCTTGGCTTCGACCCACTTCGTGAAATAATCGGTCAAAACGAGTAGAAAACGCCTTTGTTTGGAACTCGGTAAGGGTCCGACTATATCCATTTCCCATCGCATGAACGGATATGGAGACACGGAAGTTTTCAACAACTCGGTTGGTGAATGAATGTTAGGTGCATGGCGCTGGCATTTGTCGCAATGTGACGCGTATTCTTCGCAATCTGCGACCATGGTGGGCCAATAATGGCCCAGAGTTTTGAGTTTAAGAGCGAGGGCCCTACCTCCACTGTGATTTCCGCCTTCTCCTTCATGGGTTTCGATCATAACGAGTTCTGCTTCTTCCTTTCCGACGCAGGTAAGCAGAACCTTGTTTGCGGTCCACCGGTGTAACTTGCCGTCGATGGAGACGTAATTGGAGCTTTTGGCTTTAAGTCGACGGGACTCCCACTTATCCTTAGGTAGTACCCCCTTATCCAGATAGTCGAGGAAGGGGGTCCGCCAATCGATTTCTTGAGTAGTCGATTCGGCGATCTCGGTGGTAGCGCATGAAATACCGTGGACGTCACTGCCAAGTGGTAACGAAATGCTCGGTTTTTCAACTGTATGAACGGGGATTGTGCGTTTGATCTGATCCCTCTGATTGCTTCCTAGTGCGGCTAACGCATCAGCAAAGCAATTGTCTTTCCGGGGAACCTTCACGAGTTCAAAATGATCGAACTCGGTTGTTAACTTCTTGACGACGCTGAGATATGCATCCATCCTTTCATTTTTGGCCTCGTAATCGCCGCTGTATTGACTGGTGACGAGCTGAGAATCGCAGAAAGCTTGTACTCGCTTGGCCCCTACTACTTTGGCTAAACGGAGACCTGCGATCAGTGCTTCGTACTCGGCTTCATTATTTGATGCTGCAAATCCGAGCCGAAATGATTGTTCGATGAGTTCTCCGGTAGGTGACTGGAGATGAACGCCTATTCCCGATCCTTTGTTGGACGATGCTCCGTCGACATGCAGGATCCAATTCTTTACTGGAATATCGAGATCAGCCTCTTGGTCGGGGGAGATTTCTACGATGAAGTCGGCCAAAACTTGAGCCTTAATCGCAGGCCTGCTTTTATACGAGATGTCGTATTCGCTGAGTTCGATGGCCCACTTGGAAAGTCTCCCTGATTGGTTAGCATTCTGAAGTATGGTTCGGAGTGGCAGGTCGGTGAGAACGACGACGGAATGGGATTGGAAATAAGGTCGAAGTTTTCGTGCCGACGTTACTACGGCCAGAGCCATTTTTTCCAGGGTGGGATATCTTGTCTCTGCGTCGGTAAGACGTTTACTGGTGTAGAAAATGGGATGCTGTTCTCCTCGGTTTTCCTTTATTAGAACGCTACTTACTGCTGCAAGGGAAACTGCGATGTAGAGATACAAGGTGTCGCCTGCGTCTGGTTTTGTCAATACCGGAGGAGTGGTTAAGTACTGCTTCAACGCCGAGAAGGCTTGTTCGCATACTTCATCCCAAAGGAACTTTTTATTTCCTCGCAGCAGCTCGTAGAAAGGGAGGCACTTGTCGGTGGATCGTGAGATGAAACGATTGAGCGCCGCAACTCGACCGGTCAGACGCTGAATCTCCCGCGATGTTTTGGGATTGGGTAAATCTAAAACAGCGGAGATTTGCTTCGGATTGGCTTCAATTCCTCGTTTAGTGACGATATAACCGAGAAATTCTCCTGAAGTAACTCCAAAGGTGCATTTTGCCGGGTTCAGTTTCATCCCATACTTGTTTAATGTATCGAAGCACTCGGATAGATGTCGAACGTGATCCTTGGCGACGAGCGATTTGACTAGCATGTCGTCAATGTAGACCTCCATGGTGACTCCTAGCTTGTCAGCGAACATTTTGTTGACGAGTCGTTGATAAGTAGCTCCGGCGTTCTTAAGCCTAAATGGCATGACTCGGTAACAGTATGTCCCCAGATCTGTGATGAATGATGTCTTTTCACGGTCGTCCGGATGCATCATAATCTGATTGTAGCCCGAGAAGGCGTCCATGAATGATAGGAGCTCGTTTCCGGCGGTAGATTCCACCATTTGATATATATGGGGTAAAGGGAAGCTGTCTTTGGGGCATGCCTTGTTTAGATCGGTGAAATCGATGCACACTCTCCATTTCCCATTCTTCTTTTTGACGACGACCGGGTTCGCGAGCCAATCTGGGTATTTGACTTCGGCGATGGACCCCGCCCCTAAGAGTCTGTCGACTTCGTCGTTGACGGCCTTATTGACTTCACGGAATCGTTGCACAGGGGGGATCCACCACGAATTACGTTAATTCGGCGAAAGACACTGGGACGCTTGTCAGAGAGTGTCATTCGTAGGTCAGGAATTAGGATATCCGTCTTGATCGAAAGTTTGTTCCGGAGATCATCTCCTGAAATCGCTGATTTCTTGACGGAATGTAGGTGTATCAGGTGATCTCGGAGGTCGCTGCACTCGTTGCCCTTCATAGACTCTAATTCTTGATCCGGTGGAGGGGACTGTCGCTACTCGGTCATAGAACGCTTGCGTTGAAGATGGAATCGTAGATCTCGGTTATCCTTGGTCTCAGGAGGCTCCGTTTTCTTTCTTCGAGGAAGGATATCCCGTAGGTCGACCGCAGGGCGCCTATGTTGAATATGATCTCGGAGATCAGAGCAATCTTTCTCTGTAGCACAGGAAGGTAAGTAAGTTTCAGAGATAACGTTGATCCGCCGAGCTACTTGTGGTCTTTCGTCCTCCGTATCAGTATCGTCGCGATGTCGAGGTGGAGCGGCTGCGTCTTGATCATCGGGATGCACCGCTTGAGCAGATTCCTGTTTTTTTTGGCACCAGCTTGCCGGTTTTTTGTCCAACTTCCTTTCTTGCGGTTCTGTTTTGATTTTGGTGGATCAGGCGTGACGGCACCGTTTTTGAATGCTGAGAATAGGGCTTCTGCGAGTTGCTTGCATTCTTTAGTGTCGTGGCCTTTGGCTTTATGATAAGTGCAGAATTTGTTCTCGTCATATGTTAAAGGCTTCCCATCGAGGGTTCTGTCCCATACGTTCCATGGTCGATCGGTTTTCGATGTGGAGGGAGATGCATCAGGTTCCTCGGTTGCCGAGAAGACTTTTCCTTTCTTGTCGTTAGGCTGATGCTGACGAGGTTCTTGGTGATTCGCCGTTGATTTTGGCGTCAATTGAGCCTTTAACGCGTTCTGTTTTGCAGTATAGGCAGCATTATCCTCCTCCATCCGAATGAAACAATTCGCTCGGTGGAGTGCGTCTTCCAGAGAAATCGTGCTATTCGTATAAAGGTCTGATCGGAAATATGACCTAATCCATAATGCATTGCGCAAAGCTTCCACTGCCGTCTTATCTGGGACATCGACTTTGGAGACGAGGTTCTTGAATCGTTCCATGAAGTCGTGGAGGGATTCCTTCTGTCCCTGGGAGATTTTCCATAAGTCGGTTGCTGATGCCCCTTGACGAATATACATAGAGTAATGTTTGAGGAACTCGGTAGATAGTTCCTTAAAGGTGCTGATAGAATCTGCAGTTAGGCGGGAAAACCAGGTAAGGGCGGGTCCCGCCAAACTTTCGACAAAGAGTTGGCAGTAGCCGGCATCTCGCTCTTCCGCGGAAAAGTAGGCGCGTCCCATAGCGATGTTAAAACTGGTCATATGATCGCTGGGGTCAGAATCTCCGCGGAAAGAAGGTACTCGGAGTTTGTCCTGATGTCGTACTCTGATGTCGGTTATCTTTTTTGTGAAAGGAGTTTTTTGAGTTGCTTCCAGGACTCGATCGATTTCGGGAGCGAAACTCGTGGCTTGGTGGATTTTTGACGACATGTCTTTAATTGTTCCTTGAAGACGCAAGAGTTCTTCGTTAGTCGCTTGATCGACTGCCTGGTTTCGCATCGTCGTCTGGAATAAACGTCTTCGAGCGGTATCCGGATCTTGGTCGTCTGCTTGCGTCAGTGGTAGACAGGCGGCGGCGATTGTATCGAGACGTTCTTGAGTTGCCTTGTTAGCGGCATCTTGTTGATCGAGTCTTTGAACGACGGCGGCGAGAGAAGCCAAGACGGCGTTCAGGTCGACGGGCTGTTGACCTATTTGGTTTGTTGGTGATCCTGTCATCGTTCTAATCGATGTTCTTGATCCTTGTTCTTCGATATTACTCCCCACAGACGACGCCAATTGTTGAATCCAAAATCGGTAACCCTAGGTTAGGTATCGATTTCGATTGTGGATTTTTCGAAGAAAAGATTTGGAGAAATGAATAGAAGAGTTTTATTGATGAAAGATCGATTAGATCACAAGAACAAGGTTTGAACAAGGAATTAGTAACAAGAACCCTAATTCTAGCTTGTTCCTCAAGTTTTTTTGCGTGTTTCTTCTCTTCCCCATCTTCCTCTATTTATACGCCTTCCTCTCGTCGAAGTCGGCTTGTTTTATCTTCATGGGCCGACTTTGTCGTCAGAATGGGCCGAGTTCACACTTTAATGGGCCTATGTGGGTAGATGTAATCTATCCCCAACAAAGAGACAAAACAAAAGAAGATGTTGGGGTTTGGTATCAAGAAAATAAAAAAAATGGGAGCTCAGCTAAAGAAGTTATGAAGACGTTGGATAAGTTTGAGGAAAGTTTGCCCCGCTTAAGTTATTTGTCAAAGAAATGCATAATAAATTGAGGAGGAAATAAAGAAAAAACTAAGTAATTATGAACCTTTTTGTTGATGTTTTATGTCAGATTAAAATTTATGAACTATTTTTGTTGATGTTTCATGTGTTGTTTGATGAAGTTTGGACTTGCTAAACATATCGTATCGGAATTTATATTTAATCATTTTTTCAATCTAACCTTGGATTCTCATATATATTAATAGATTAGTAGAAGAACACAACATAGAGTAGAAGACATAAATTAATTTAACACAAGAGACATCATCCTCAAGCTTAAATCTTAAAGCAACCAAGAGTAAACAAGATAAAACATTAGACAAACTAACAAAGTTTTAGAGTTATAAATCTTTCAAAAAGCAAAATAAAGACTTTCAAGCCGAACAAACAACAAGACCAACAAAATTTTAGACTAGGAGAGGAAACAACGAGATTACAAAGAGTTGATATCTCATAGACGGATAAGCTTAGCCTTAAGCTGAGCAATCTCTACAACCATCTCCTCCACTATTATCACTTATACCCTTAATTCTCTTAAGGGTTAATGAAAGTTTAAAAATCACCTTAAACTTCTTGCAAGTGAAGTATTTCCTTCCATAAAAAATATCAAAATTGGTGGAATACTTCGGATCCGGAGATACCTCGTCGACAATTCTTCCCGCACAAGATCACCAAGTTGGAATCTCGTACTAGGCATCAGCCACGAACCCAAACATGTTGTATTCCTATAAATTCTTCATGTGCTTCATATCTCTGTATAGATCCATGAGAGAAGAAAGAGAGAAAGTTTCCTAAAGTTAGTGAGACAGAATTGGAGAGAGAGATGGATAACAAAGTGAGTGAATCTTTTGTGGTTGAGATGGAAGAGAGAAAAAATCTCAGTTTCAATAAGATTAAAAGGAAATCGTTTTGGCGCCAATATAAATTCTATTTCCCCCCCCCCAAAAAAAAAAAAAATCTTAGTTATAGAGAAGATATAAGTGGTACGAAAGTTGCTCATATTTCTACTTTGACGGTTTTTAATTTACTTATTTTTACTGAAATATATGAAAGCGGCAAATTCGTTCAGACAATGATATTTTTCATAATCAAACACCTTGCAAGTACAACTTTCACAACCATGTTCACCAAAAATATTTTTCCATCAGTGTCGGCGATCTCGTATTCAAGCTCATAGCTATTTAGCTCCCTCACAAGTATTTTCTTAGCATCAACCCACAGAGCATGCAAGTAGCTATCCACCAGAGGTACAAGTTTGGTATTAATCAATCCAGAAACGGCATCCTTCTGATGTTCACTAAACAAATCAGAAAATATTCTGATTATTGTATCCAACATTGGTATTATGGCATACCTCCTTGCCTCCTTAACAAACATTTTTCATTAATTTTACACAGTTGCTTGTGTCCAAGTTGTAACTGTTACGTGGAAAAAAACTCTTGCTCATGTGTCTTTTTTAGTATGATCCTCTACATATTTGTATGCTGGAGGATATCTCCTCTTAAAGACTCGTATGCAGAATTGAAGTTTACCACCGTGCAATACCTACCCAACTCCATGAATCTCCATCCAACTACATCTTTGTTGGTGTTAGAAGCATGCCCTTTCACATTTTCCTTTAAATGTCATAAACAATGACCATGGTGAGCCTGTTGAAACACTTTTGCTATAGCAAAGATGAGGCTTTGATTTCTTTCATTCATGAAAACCAATTCAGAAGAGTATGGTATAAAAAAATTCAACATCTCGAAAACCAATTCAAAAGATTATGGTATAAAAAAATTCAACATCTCGAAAACCAAGTCTAAGTAGCATTTTTCTCACCATCTAGTACAAGAAACGCAAGGGATAATGGTGACGATTAGGATATTGAGCTTTGGTGAAAACTAGTACACCACCATATCCTCTCTTCAGAAATATAGCATCCACAACTATCACTTATTTCATTACTGCAAATCCTTCAATGCAAGCTCCCAAAGCTATAAAGAGGTACTTGAAATTACTTGTCTCAGCCAATTTCACACTGATTTTTGTTCTCAAATTCACTTCCTCTAACATGTACAAATACTTATACAACATCTTGTAGCTATCTTCCGGACTACCACACATATCACAAATAACTTGACTTTTCCCTTGCAGCATTGTGAGTATAATATAATGACACCAAGTTTGAACTCTGGTAACACACTTGTTATCTCACTTAATGCATCATACAATATGCCTAATGTTCTTGTTACATCACTGAGTGCATCCATGAGTGTTAAGCCTTTAGTTATAGACTCAAGAGCTTCTTACCACATGATTAGTGATACTAGGTTGATTAGTAATGTAAAGCATTTCTTAAGTAATGTTATGATTGCAAATAGAGATAATATACAAATAAAAGATATAGAAATTCTTAAGTTGTTTGATAAAGACATAAAAGCCTTTTACATACCAACTTTTGCCTCGAATCTATTGTATGTTAAGAGAGTTGCTACTGATTTAAATTGCAATGTTATTTTCAGTCCTAATGATGATGTGTTTCATGATATTAAAATTCTTGGGTTGATTGAGAAAGATGTTACAAATGAGGACATGTACCTACTTGAAGACACCAAAACTGTTTTTAAATTTACCTTATGTTTTTGATTCAATTTCAGCTTTAGATAATGATATATTATAGCATGCTAGGTTAAGGCATCCCCATTCTCTTGCACTGGCCATATTGTTGCATGATGTTTCTTAAAAAAATGATGGTTGTGAACATGTATTTTTGGCAAATATTGCAAGACTGTTTTTTGTAAGTCATCAATTATTTATGAAAACTGCTTTAATCTTATACATTTGATGTCTGAATTACACCATGCATTTTTAGGGAGTATCATAGATACTTTATTATATTTATAGACCAAAAATCTCAGTATAATTGCTTAACTATGATTCAATCCAAAGATAGAATGCTAGATGCCTTTATTAATTCCAAAACTACATAACTACTCATTTTAATATTAAAATCAAAGTGTTCATGTCAGATAATGGGGGGGGGGGAATATACCAGTCTTGCATTCAAAATTCACTTAGCCAAACATGGAATCATTTATTAAACCAGTTGTTCATACACACCACAACAAAATGTGGTAGCTGAGAGGAAAAAATGCATCTAATAGAGGTGGCAAGGTCCATGATGATCTATACCAATGTGCCCAAACGTTTCCGGAGTGATGATGTGATGCAACATGTTTATCTGATCAACATATCCCCAACAAGAGTTCTTGTGGGGGAAGTTTGCTGAGAAAATGGAAACTCATAGAGAAGAAGCACAATTTGGGGTGGTTATGTGTTTGATCCGATTTGCTAAAATCAGATCATTTAGAGGTACAACTTATATACATTTTTTGTTTTAATTAACTTGATTTACTAATTGTACAATATTTTTAGGTAATTTTGAATATCAAATGCTTATGATTCCTCCAAATTAGTTTTCAAGCCTATCATAAAAGAATCGAAGGAACTAAAATTTATTATTTAGCCTCTGATTTGTTAATCTTGATTTAAACCTCTATTTACATTGATATGCTAATCGACTATTATTATTATTTATGTATAATGTAATAAAGTTATAAAGTTAAACTTAATGATGACTCTATGAGCATTGTTGAAACAAACGAAGAAAGCAACAAATTGATTATGAGGAAAACATTGAGACTCAGCAGAAAGTTGACCCTTGGAAAGAATATGGGGATAAAACTATTTCTGAATTACTGACATGCACACAGATTATCATTTTACATTATCTAAATATTTTTGATGATACCTGATTTTGTTAGTATACTGACGTTTGTCTACAGGTTGAAAAATGCAAGATTGTTGCTAAAGTCTATGCTATATATACTGATTATTCATGATTTTATTTCAAATGTAATTTGTGTCAGCACAAGACTTATAAAATCATGAATCAATCTTCCAACACTTCCCTGATAACCAAGCCGTTGTTCTGGTGTGAAAAATGCAAAAACAAATGTGATGCACGTTACACCAAAGTAATATTTTCCACCTTATATATTATTTGACAGTCTACCAATACATATGTTTATGCTTATTTAGTAAATTTTGATTGGTTAATATTAGGTTTAAGCTTCATTTGAAGGCTAAGGATAATACCACTTAAGCAAGATTTTTACTTTTTGATTGGATTGCAATGCCAATCATAGGAGTAAAGCAGAAAAAAATATGAATAGCTCCTTGGATGAGGTAATAATCCTAAATTGAAATATTTATTTTAGGAATATTTCCACCTAAATTTTTTACCATGTTTTTTATTTATATTCGGTGTATATGTTCATATAGATAGAAGATCATGAGTTGTTGATGAGTGTATTAAGAAAATTGTTGAGAAGACTTATAAGTTTGGGGTTACAGTTGACGAAGGAGTTGATTTATTTAAGATCCTAAAAGTGGAGTCCGTTTACAACACCTTCATGGTTAATTCCCAGTATGAATCAATGTCTAGAAAGGGAACAACAATAATCTCTAGATCTGAGGTATATTAATATTGCAGAAATCGTGTTTTACCATTATTTATGAAAATATGATATTTAACTATTGCAATTTATAAGCTAAAAATTCTGAATTTGTTTATTATATAGGGGTATCTATTAACTTACAGTGTTGAAAGCTCTAACAAGATGATCACTCTGTTGACGCGCTTACATGATCACATTGTAGACATTCCATATACCACCTCAACTTCAAAGATATGCCATGTTAAAAGTATCAAGGTTGAAAAGTTGAGCAATGAGAAAATGAACTTAAAGAAGAATAACTAAAGCAATATACTATCTTTTTATTTCGAGACTTAGTTTGTTATGAATTTTCTTTTACAAATTTCTGGTTTTCCTAATAAGTGTTTACGAAACACATTTTTTTAGATGTCTGTTGGATCCTGTTATTGTTTTAAACATTTCTTTGGAATTTTTTTTTTTAATAAAAAGAGTTTTACCTTTTATATATTGTTTCTATACATTTAATTGTGAGACTACAAACTAAAATTTATGACAATATTAATATAGAGTATACTTAGATTATAATAAAACAGAAGGCAAAGTTTTATCATCGAGCAAGTACACAAATTATAATGCTTATAGCTTTTCAATTTGCGATTATGAGTCAGCTCCTATATATGGTATACTGTATTTGAGTAACTTATTCAATTGTAAATATTTATAAATTATGGATATACATATTTAGTACTAATAATGAATCATCCCAACCAAATTTTATTCGGGCCTTTTATATTTGTTTTGTATTCACTAATTTATAAATACATATACAAAGATGTGTGGCTTATTGATTTATTTTGTATTCAATTATAAAGAATTTCAAAGTGGGAATAATATTCGGGTCATATAGTTTATTCTAAGTTTAAATTGTTAATGAGGTAATCATCACAAGATTTTATAAAAGTGGATATATTTTGATTTTAAGCACACACTCTTAATCAATTCAAAATTCAATATAACATTTAATATAAAAACATAGGGTTTTGCGGTTTTCTAATTGAGTCATTGCAAGCTTTGAAGACTTAGGTTTCAGTTCAACTCAATGAAGAATCCTAAGAAAGATGACACATGGATGCACTCCCATGGTCAAATATTTAGAAAAGAAAACGGAAACAAGATAACGATGAGATCAATCACTCATTAGCCATCAGTCAAAACCAAAATCCAACTTAGGATTAGTGTTGTAAGATGTCACAAACATACCTCACATTAATGTTTTTTGTTGACTCTTTCTCCTATTGTCTCTACATAGATCGAGTAATCTATATATATAACCTACAACAGTTCCACCTAACCATTTTTATTTAATGCAGACAATAAAACTATAGAAGAAATTTCTCCTACAAATACGAACATACTAAATGTTGATGATGATATTGGCAGACGGGACGCAACAGTACAATCAGCAATATTCAAGGTGGAATTGATTAACAAATCAGCATCGTAAATCAGACTACAACTCAAAAATTTGGTTCGAGTATTACTGATACTCCCCATTTTGAAATGGGAACCAATTGTACAAAAGGATTTGAAGATAGATTTTCATGTGGTTATTTTTAACTAAAAACTCAGATAAAATCACTCCCACAAAACGATATTTAGGCAAACAAAGATATGTTCAATTAAACAGCTTAGGAAGGAAGAAACCTCACACACACGATGATGATATATCTCACAACTCAATATTTCAGATACTGCCACCAATCAATTGGTCTATACTCTTGAAATCTATTTTTGGCAGGGTATTGAAGGATATATATCACTAACGTACCTCGAAATGGTGTATTTGGCTCACAAGTTGTTCAATTGTCTTATATATCTTCTCCAAGATTTGACGCATTTTCGCAAACTCCATATGTTGCTTCAACAAGTATGAGATACTGCAAAGGTAAGTGAAAAGACAGCCATATCAACATATGATAAAACTTTATAATATGTTGTTTTGTGCTAATTTGGTACTTGGATCACAGATAAAAGCATAAACAAAAACAGTGATCCAAAAAATAAACGAAACATAACTGTCAGTTGTAAGTTTCCTATGAAGTTTATGTGATTATGTTTTATTTTATATACCTCTATAACATACAAATAATGGACTTCTAATGTTTTAGCCAAAACAATTGAGAAACTTTGAACCCCATTATCTATATCATCATCTCGCATCTAACAATTTAGCAGTGATGAAAGAAAGACCACTTCAAACTCGAAGGACACTATGATTTCACCAAAATTAAAATTTGATCTTTTTGTTATTGAGCCAAAAAAGCTGTTTGGAACTGAAGATATTAACCCGGGTGAGAACATTTATTTATTTATTTCTATAGCTTAATACATAACAAATTTATCAACAAGCAATACTTGAGTGAGATCAAATTAATTTCGCAGATATGATTAAAGGACAATAAAATCAGGAATACAATATAAGCAATGACGAAAGTGATGCATATTCTGGGCTTTAAACTCATGTTGACTATATTTTTAATGATGTGGAATCAAAGCGCTTCGATTTTCCGGCCTTCGTTACCAAAATAAAGGCGCATAATGCCAAAAAAGGAGAAAGCAAACTAACAAATATTTCTAAATCAAGACTGAAAACTATTGGTGAGTTATTAACCCAATCTTAAAGTATGATTTTGGTATGCGTTACATGGTAAATGATTTCCGGAGACTAATGTATTTTCTCTGTGTTTGACAACATATGTTGATGAGGGTAATCCTGCTTTTGAATGTTAGTATTGTAAGGCCAAATTGTGGTGTAGTGAACATCTAGAAAGAAAGACCAGAACAAACAAAAAAAAACAATTTTCGCTCTGTTATGGACAAGGACAAGTTAAATTCCTATGTTGAGAGAGAGTCCATTAGTTATTAAACAAGTGCTTTATGGGAAAGATGAAAAAATTTGATACTACCAAAAAAAATTAAGACATTGAACATGTTGTTTTCCTTTACTTTGATTAGTGGTAAAATTGATCGCTCTATTCCTAATGGTGTTGGTCCAAAAACTTTTACACTGCAAGGGGAAAACTACTATTTAATGGGCAGTATGAAACCAGAGATTGGTGATTCGGCTAAGTTTTCTCAGCTTTACATCGTTGACATTGTAACAGAGGTTGATGATAGAGATTCGGTTATGAGGTATTGACTACAATATATCCTATTACAGCTATAAATTATGTGATGTGACGTCTTTAATAATTAAATTTTTATTTAACTTTCTTTCAGCAAGTACAAGAAAAACCAAGATAGCTGATAAAACCAAGAAAAATGCCTTGAGAAAACAGATTATTGAGGATATTATCCAAGTTCTTGAAGATGTTAATCCTTATGTGATGCATTTTTGGCAGGAACGGGAGAGATTGAGCATTGAACCTAATGAAACATTTCATATGAGGATAGTGAGTAATCGTGAAAAAGATGGACGGACTTATGATACTCCAACCGCATCTGAGGTGGCTGCTTTAATTCTTGGGGGATTTAATTTGGAGATGGACATGTGTGACATTGTTTTACAAGAGAAACATACTGGCTGGTTAAAAAGGATTAGTGAGATACATCCTTCTTATTTTGCACTTTAGTATCCTTTTATTTTTACTTATGGAAAAGATGGGTTCAGACTTAGAATTAAAAAAAGGATTCTCCTGCTAGTGATAAACTAAAGAGAAAGGATATAAGTATGGGACAATGGTTTAATTTATGTGTATTTGGAAGAGATGGCGAGTGTCAAACGATTCTTCGCTCAAGGAGATTATTTCAGCAGTTTTTAGTTGATGCATTCACAACCATTGAGACTAACCGGATCTATTTTTTAAAGCTGAATCAGAAAGTTTGAGGTCTGACAGCTACGACTCAATTAAAAAGGCTCAGTAAAAGGGAAACTTGATAGTATGAATAACCAAGGTGTTCGATTTATTTTGCCTGCTTCCTGCACTGGTTCACCAAGATACATGAAGAACAACTATCTAGATGCAAGGGCCATTTGCAAACATTTTGGTTTCCCTGATCTGTTCTTCACCTTCATTTGCAACCCTAAATGGCCGAAATTACAAGATATATGACCCTTCTGAATTTGAATACAGAGGATATGCTAGAAATTGTTTCTCGAGTATTCAAGATGAAGTTGGATTCACTGATGACATATTTAACAGATAATGAGATTTTGGGAAAAACAGTGGCATGTAAGTTATTTCTCTTAAATTATAAGTTTGACTAAATTATATATTTGTTTTAATTTGTTGACTTCAGTGTTTTTTAAATGAAGCAAGGTATACTGTTGAGTTCCAGAAACGTGGCTTGCTGCATACTCATATATTTTTATTCATGCACCCCAGTTCTAAATTGTTTATCACTGACCATATAGACCTGACCATTTCAGCAGAAATTGCAGACAAGAAAAAGGACACAGAACTCTATGAAGTGGTTAAAGACATGATGATTCATGGTCCTTTGTCAATATGAAATCACCATTTATGGAAAAAGGAAAATGTTCTAAACTATTTCTAAAGACATTTGCAACCAGAACTACTGTTAATAAAGAGGGTTTCCCAGTTTACAGGTCACAGGATAATAATAATTTTGTTGAGAAGAAAAGAAGGGCGACAACATATATGTTACACCATATAATAGAACTATGTCTCTTATGTGCAGAGCTCATAGTAATGTGGAGTGGTGCAATCAATCGGTATCTATCAATTACTTATTAAAGTATATCAACAAGGGACATGATCGGATTACTGTAACGGTTGAAGCGCCAAAAGAATGAGGGTCTTTGGAGAACAGTGATGTGAATCAGAAAGCAAACCAAGAAAAGAAAAATGAAATTAAATATTTTTCGATGGCATGTATTTTTTTATATAAATATATGGTAATTCAATGTTGTATTAATTTCTTAGAAGTGTTTTTTGTATAAAGTCTTTAAACTAGTTATACATGTCCTAAAAAGACTATTTCTTTATTTTCAGATACATCTCTACATGTGAATCTTTATGGAGAACTCTTAAGTTTTCTTTTCACTACAGATCAGTGCCAGTTGAGAAAATCCAGTTTCATTTACCAGGAAACCAGATTATTATCTTTAAGGATGACGACACATATGAGAAAGTAACAAGTCGGGTGCTGATTCAAAATACCTATTTAATGGTTTGATTTGAGTTGAACAAAGTCAGCCCAGTTGCTCGAAAGCTAACTTTAGCTGAAATTCCAATAAAGTTTATTTAGAACAAAAAAGACAGAAAACTGCAAGCAAGAAAAAGAGGTTTCAGCATTGGGATAATTAATTACGCACCAAAGAAGATTGTGGAAGCATATTATCTACGTGTGTTGCTGAATATTGTTCGTAGACCAACATGCTATGAAGAAATAAAGAAACAAATGATCAAATCCTAAGTCGGCATGAATGTTTTGCAACAGCAGCCTTCAAGGTGATTTAGTATATGTGGAGTGGAGGAAGAAGTTATAAACCATATCCTCTTCTATTTTTACAAGTATGAGTTATTTATTCTAAAGACTTCCAAGAAATTATGATTACAATTATTTTCTTTAAATAATGTGGTACATCTGGAAGAACAGAAATGGTAAAATTTGTTGGAACAAAAATAAAACACCCAGGATCTTTTGTGCAAAATTGAAAACGAAATATATTTATTGACAGAAGCATAACAGAATAATTAAAAAAATACAAATAATAAATATGATTCTCAATCCAATCAATAAATGGAAGATACAATATGGTGTTGTATAGATGGTGTTTGGAGAGAATAAGACATATTTACAGGTCAAGGATGGCACATCACCAGAGAATGCGCAACCGTCTCGCCTAAAGGCGAGACCGAATGCTCTGGGCCATCCGTCTCGCCCTAAGGGCGAGACCAAACGTTCGAGCCATCCCGTCTCGGCCTAAGGGCGAGACCAGACGCTCGAAGCCATACGTCTCGGCCTAAGGGCGAAACCAAACCAAGCTCTCCTGTCTCTCCCTTATAATAAACTCATGATGTTCTCCTTTGAACCTCGACGAAGAAAACAAGCAAGACGATGTTTTCTCGTAAAAGTTTGAGTAAATGTCAGGACAATATTGGTTAACTTAAACACCTTCGTATCTTCGAATAAACGGACTGGATTACATCAGTCCATGGTACCAACAACATAAAAGAAAACATACTAAGTCAAATCAACGGTTTTCCGAGAAAAAATCATAAAAACGCTTTAAAACCGTAAAATGGCTCAAGTAGTCTAAAACATGAAATAAACTCACTTGTGATTTAAAATTTGATAACTGGCTCAAAAGCAATGACGGTTTACTCAAAAATGGAAAGAAGAGATAAATGTCAATTTTCGAGATATACATGGATTTCTAAAAAGATAAGAAAAAATTCTGCAAAGAGATAAACTTAGATCGAGGGTAGAAAAGGAAACGCTTGACCGACCTTGATGCATATATAAGGGGAGCCAAGAAAAAATGGGGAAGAGAGACAGAAAATTATTCACACAACAATTCAATTCTTAGGGAAGTTTAGGCAATTTTCGAGTTTGTTAGCGAGTTGCGACTCAACTAGGTTTCAAAGTCTTAAGTTAGTAGAACTAGGAAACTCGCAGACAGCTCTTGCGGCCAAAGCTTTTTTAACTGTTGTAACACTCAAACATGGATTCGGAATAAGAACACCTTACCTTGCCCTCACTTTATGATTTATTTACTTCGTCTGTTTTCATATTTTGATCAAACATTTTCGGTTTAGCAGATTTCCAAAACCTCAGAGAAAGCAAGGGTTTCTAGACTTTCCTCAATTCACAAAATCGACGGTAAGAATTTTGGTTCCCACATTTTGGCGCAAGAAGGAGGGGGAGGAAGATCAATCTAACTCGCAGACGCAGAACACGCTTGGTCAAACATGTCTACAAATGCTCAGAATAATCAACCACCTCGCGATGACAATCCCATCGACGATAACGTTGATAACACTCCAGCAAGAAACGTATCTGCAGTCAACGCTGATGTAACACCACAGTGTTTGAGGAGATTAAAAAGATGTTCTCGACTCTCAAAAAGAAGTCGGATAAACAAGATAAACTCATGAGTCCTAACAGCGAGAACTAGGAGTATTTTCCCGCACAGGATTACAAGAGCCCGCAGCGGAAGAAGGCTCGATTTTGTATCTCCATTGGATAGGACCGCCAATGCATAGCGAAACCCGTCAGACATTATCTTGACGAGGTAACTCCTGTAGCAACGCGGCAAAACACGGAAAATCTTCCACCTCCTGAACGGGAAAACGAAGAAAACAAAATCGAGCGAGTAAACTTGGACCTCAGCGACCAACCCGATCAGTTGGAAGAAGACGATGACGTACACCAAAGAAGGACGAGAAGCCAGACAACTCGGCAAAACCCTTCCCTCAATAAACCCATGACTGAAGAAGAAAAAAAAGCATTTTATGGGCGGAACAAGAAGAACGGCCGCAAAAGTGAAAACGGTAAAATAAAAAATTCACCATGCTACCAGCCACACTCAAGATCGATAGGCTTCTCGAGGAAGCTAAGAAAACTCCCTTCAATGCTCGCATCACTGAGACAAAAATCTCAAATCGTGGGAAGATTAAGATTCTCATTGAATCAATCCAAGCAAAAATGGGGAACCATGGGAGATTTTCCTGGAATGTAACAAAGAAAAGAGATGAAGAAACAAACTGACAAAGTTTCTGATTATTTTCTAATCGTTATCACGCTTTCTTATATAGCTTGTACTCCTCTGCTTGCTTGTGCACCATAATACCTTCTTTTCCCCACTTATGTCCTTACATGTGGCTTAGTAATTGCTTCACCATTTTCTATATCACTCTCATTCAAGTAAAGGTGGACTTTTTGTTGCCTAAGCTTATGTTAAATCATTGGAACAATGATATATTCCTAGAAAATGGATATGATTCTGACATGTTTGCATGATAAAAAGAAGGAATGACTAAAAGCATCCAATGAAGTAATCTCATTATCAAGCAGTATCACACCAACATCAGTCAATGGAATGTCGGAGCGGCTTGGTTTGGTCGCTTAGAGGATAGCCGATGCATGAGTGGAGTTGTCTCAATTAGTACACGTAATGGGAGTAGTGGCTTAATTGACGTCAATGGGAACTGTAATTATGCCGACTGAAAGATTAACTGAGATATTACAAAGCCGCCAGATTTACAAAGTCGATGTTACTAGGTTTAGCTTTATGTGACGCTTTTAGATTGATGGAGGAGTGTAGGAGAAAATCAATTGGATGTCAGTCCAAGCAAATAAGTTGATCTATATGGAATTGACCAACGAAACGAAATTCAAATTATGAAATCATAAACAAAAGAGAAAGTTATCTGAAATGCCTTACTTTGAAGAGATATTATGGAGTCAGTATCATTTGGAAGGAAATCTGCAGAAATAGTCTCATTATTTTTAAATACCAGCAATATCCTTAATAATTGGCAAACTAATAGAAATGATATAAAATGACAGTTTAACGGTACACTTCAAATGAGATTCACGGGTAAGGTAATGACAATGATACATAACTTTCATTAAATAACAAGGCTTTTGTTAGTCATATTAATCAGACTTTGCTCCCAATACACTTTCTTCACTTGGTTACTCTTTGTTACTTTCTTAAGCCTTTTTGTATCGAGTGCAATCCTTCAAGTTCATAGTGTTGTCTTAATTTGTTTTCTTTTTTATTTTCTTCTTTTATTTTCTTCCTCCAGCTCTGTTTCTCTTTTGGTTGTTCTCGTCTTGATTGAATCTCGATCTGAGGATTGGATTATCTCTTCTTTCCCTTGGAAATGGCCGTTTCATCTTCTCTCTTCTCTTCATCATTACAGATGCCCGCGTTTATTGTGCAGGTGAATCCAATTTCTCTAGATCGATGGAAGGCAGTTGACACTCTCAAATACAGAAACGGTGGTATGTAAGTCTCAGTCGGCTGGTGTCTTCATAACGGGTGCTCTTTTAAGCCTTTCTCTCATCATCGGGTGAATGTTTTTGTCGTCTCGTGATCGGAGCTCCGGTAAAGGTTTTGATGTCGGCGGTGAAGTTGTTGATCTGACTCTTTAAGGCATGTGTCTCTTCCTTTCTTCGCAGCTGCCCACGTGTCTTGAGTTGATCATTATGTCGATTCATTGCTGAGGTTGGCCTCATGTGGGCCTTGTTGGACATTTCCCTTATAAATATTATCTTTGTTTTAATGAATCTTTTCTTTTGGATTTTATCTTTGTATATGGGCTGAGCTTAAAATTTAAGATAACAAACAAAAAATAGTGAAAAAAAATTGATATGATTAGATAATTGATTAAAATTATATAGTTTAAAATATCCAAAAGCTAAAAATGAATGTGCAAAATAAAGATAATTTGTATATATATTGTATCGTTATCCTAAATATATATCTTTCAATCATAAAAAAATAAAATTATGAAACAAAAAATATAATTAAATATTAATCAAGTGAAAATCTTAACTTTATATATTGTGGTGTTATCTGCAAAGAATATCTTTCAGTCATATAAATTAAAAAGTAAAAAAAAATGAAAACATTTAATTAGATATCAATCAAGTAAAAATCTCAATTTTATATAATAGAAAAGAGAACATTGAGGGATTTAAAAAATATATTTATTAATAATCAATTTACTATATGAAGAAATTTTAAAATATTTGGAAATTTTAAAATATTTAGAAATTTTAAAGTAAAAACATAAACGATAATTTATCTTTATAGTCGTTGAATTAGTAATATATGTATTAATAAATAATTTTAAAATAATTATACCAGCATGCACAAGCGAAACACCTAATAATAATAATAATTGTAATAATGACAATCTCAATAATAATCAAAACCACAATCCGAAGGAAAAATAGGTCTCATAACAGTTTAACAAGTATCTTCGTTCACTAGAGGCGTTACTTGAATTAGAAACAAAATGTGAAGAAGGAAAAAAAAATCTCAGTTACATATATAAGACCTCATCCAAACATATGTGCCTAGAAACTAATTCCTAAAATATATAATAAGTGTTTATTATGAAGGTCCTATTTATATAGGGTTGAGACTTATTATCCGGGATCCAGATCTAATATGAGATCCACTTCGAATCTACTCCGAAAATAAGATATTTGGATACCTGAGTTTTGATCTAGATATCTTGATTTTCAAGTCTACATATATAGATCTGTATTTTTAAAGTATATTAAATTTTAATTTTATTAACAATTATATTTGATATATTAATGTTTACAAATAAAAATAGTTTCACAATATTATATTTTTATTTTTATAATATTGTATACATATATATTTATAAAGCTTGTATGAATATTTTAATTTGTGTATTATTTAAAAAAAAAATTCTATTTTATTTTTATTTTTCACGGATTTGGATCTAGATACCCGCGGATAATATAATATTTAGACGAATATTTGAAATTCGTATATCCGAAAATCACTAGTCCGGATATTAAATTCACAGATTTGACAAATCTAAATTCAGATTCAGATACCCTAAATATCTCGAATATTTGGATCCGTCTCACCCTTAGTTTTACATGTACACATATCATTTATATATAAATTTTGGTTATCTTTACATCCCTTATATATTAGTAGAGAAATATTAAAAAGTTATAACATGTAGCTTGTACTAATTAAAAAAGTACCCCATTGAGTTGTCATATAATTAGAATCAATTGAGAATTTTGTTAGTCTAAAATTAAATAACTAAGGAATGTTATATTATATAGTATGTCTATTATGGACCATTCATTTATCAAACTGAAATTTATTATATATTCTTTCCTTAAATAAAACCTAGGAAATTACCTAATATGATTAAGATATATATATGGTAATTAATAATTTTAAATAATAAAGATTTGCTAACAATATATATATATATATATATTCTATCATTTTTGTTTAGTTCTTTATTATTAAAATAAATTACACAATTACATTAATCATATAATAAAAATTTAGATTTTTTGTATATTATGTATTTTAAATTTTCAAAACGAGTATAAATTACTAAAACTGTAAAAGTCTCACATAAACTTTTGTGATCAAGGTTTAAATTTTTTTCTATAATAAGATACAATGATTATAAAATTATATGAATAAATAACTTTTTTTAATAGGTGCTAATGTTAATATATATATTTCATATTTTTTGAATTAAATTATACATCATATGAAAATACATACTTACATTTTGATATTTGCATTGAACATATATTGAAAAGTTAATATTTTAATTTTAAAATTTTCATTGTTTTTTAAAATAATTATAAATTATTAAAACCACTAAACATTCCACATTAAAAAAAATCGTTGGTCTAACATTTTGTTGTACGAATATACAAATAATCATACAATTATATGAGTAAAAACTTTATTTAATAATTATCCATAGTAAAAGTATACTATATATTTGTGTTAATATCATTTAAATTTAATTATATATCATATACGATTGATAAGATTGATTGTTTTGATTTATTTATCCTAAAATGATTGCGAATAAACAAGAGCGGACATTTAATTTATATGCGTAAGCCAATTTATTACATAATAGTAATTGATTTCTTAGTTATTTAATATATAATTATTATTTTATTATTTCATAATATGCAGAAAAACATAAAATAAGTAATAAATATAAAATATTTATTTTGCACAAGGCGCGGATCTTAATCTAAGTATGTATCTCTTTAATAATTTTAAATTTTAAATATTTTTTAATTTTCAGGCTAAAACAAAAGAACGAAATAAGAATAAACTCAAAAATCAATATTTATATCGAGCAATAACCAAAAAAAAGCAACACAAAAAGAAAAATATTAAAAATAGATAGGATTGGAACGTGAACGTAAACTTCTTATAACCATATTTAACTTTTAAATTGCTAAATCATTATATAAAACCAAACTGACAAATTTTTATTGTAACCAAATAGTATGCATGAGATTCTCCGGTTTAAACATTAGTTTCTTATGCGATAAGTGATTTTTTGACCTAAAATATTTTTAAAAATATGATCAGCTCATCAATAAACAAATTATATAATTAACAAAAAAAACTTTTAAAATTATTTAAAGCAAAAATATTAATTTGATCAAGAATATACATTTATTTTTTATATAATTTCACTATACACAAAGCGCAAGTCTTATCCTAGTTCCATTTAATTCTTGAAGTGCTGGCCAAAGCCAGATCTTTCAGCAATCGAGGCATTTTTTCTCCTTTTCTATTGTTGGGAGAAATGTTTGGTAGAAAATTAAAATTTAACGTTGACCAAAAAAATTAAAATTAACATGAATAGAAAATGGACTTACTTTGATGTGAATTGTTTGTATCTCCTGAAAATTAAAAACTATTTTTTGCTAAAGAAAGCAGTGCCGTGCCTAGGGTATTAGGGTATTAGGGGCCTAAGGCAAAAATAATCCATTTTTATTTATAGATACAAAATGTAATACTAGTATAATAATAATTTTTAATATAAAATGTAAATAAAAATTGGTATTTTTATTTTAGAGTTTGAAGTTGTTATCTAAAAGAAAATTTATAGAAAGTTTTTTCTTTGGTGCAAATGTTAAATAAATTTATAGAAAGTTCCAGTTGAAATGTAATACTTTTTGATGGAAAAAATATTATATATATAATATCTAACTTTTAAATAGCCAAACAAATCCAACTTACAAAAAAGCAGAAAAAGCTTGTGTCCATAACAATAAGTTAAACCAGAGAAATGGGTTTGAAACTTTGAATTATTTATAAGAATACAAAGGTTTTTTCCGGTAAGAAAGTAACTATATTATCATTTTGCTAATGACTATCTACAAAAATGGGGCCCCAAAATTTCCTAATTCAAGTGGGGCCTAAAGCGAATGCCTTAAAACTTATACCATTCGCACGGCTCTGAAAGAAAGGACCAAGATTTGAAACCTAATTTTTAAGAATTGTGATGCCAGTATTGGAAATTTTAGCAACTTAATGTGGGTGGCAACTTAATTAATTAGTGACTATAAAACTGAGTGGGGTTGTCACGTTAACGACCATCGTCATACGCATTATGGCCATCATGGACTTTGATTGCGGCATCACATTTAGAACATGAAATATATTTATAAAGTTCTTCTATTTTTGATTTGTGTGTGCGCGTGTAAATTCTGACTTTACTCTACAGATGCTATTATGTACTCGTAAATATAAGTCTCTTATATGTATGCATGATAAATCAATTTGTCAAATGGAATGAGAGCCTAATCACCGGCATGATCAGGTGTATACGTACAATGGTGTGTAGAAAATTAATGCTAAAGTCAATAATCTTTAGAAAATATACTTTACAAAAAAAAATCAGAATTTTTTTTAAGAGAGAGAAGATATTGTAGATTATTCAACTGAGAGGAAAGAAGATTATACAATGGTTAGCTTTAACTAACTAAATGCACTAACCAAATTTCGGATGGGGGGATTCGCAACTTCCCACTTGACCCTTCCTCCTTCTCAAGGAACAAAAATATCTTAAGTAAATTTCAATATAATTAGGACCATGCATAATGTAAGTGGAAATCTAGAGGAAATCCACTTTGTGGATAGAGTAAATAGTTTTGGAACTTCTGAATTCTCTATTCATTGACATCAGCTACATTTAATAATATTAATTATTATATAATATGCCAGTTTTCTGTTTTATTCAGAAAATAATTTAGGATATATATGAGTTCTTTCAAATAGGAAATAGTAAGGAGATGATCAGATGATAATACGTAGACAACTAAAAGTTGAAAAATGTCGGTGAACCGATCTGATACCATCCAACTTTGATGTTCTTACTCTTTTATTGTAATCCACTAATCATTATTATTATTTAATCAACGAGATATGTTAGGATGCCTTTCTCCTTGACGTAATTTTAGCTCGCGTGATATAAAGTTAAACTTAGTTATCTAGTTTGTATAATATATGTGATTAATACAAATAAATTAGAAAAGTAAACGTAGAAGATCATGGATCTACATTAATTAACTTAAATGGACAAAGAGAGATTTGGTTGTAGATTTGTGGGCGGCTAAGCTCATGTGCTAACATGCTCTATTTGCTGCTAATTTTCGCCGCTTATTTACTCAAAATGTTGATTTTAAATTACGCTACTGACAGAGTTTAATTTTTTTTTTTTTTTTTTGAATATATGGTAAATTTATTCAAAAAGAAAATAACATTTTTACAACTGGTGTATCAGTTTTCTTTTCTTTGAAAAACACTATAGAGTTCTCTGTGAAAAGCTAGTTATTCGTATGTCATCTTGTGGCAAGCCATATAGATAGTCCTGCTGCCAGTTTGAAGTTTCCTTGTTGGCGAAAGGCTAACCATCGATTTCGAACTTGTCGATCCACCACTCTTGCAAGAGCTACTGCTGTAATAGGTGTACCCCCATGTCTTCTATCACTCCTTTCTTTCCACAGTGAATATATTGCGGCTTGGATGGTGTACCTTGTAAGAAAATTTTCAAGCAGGCCTCGACTAGCTTCCATACTCAGGTCCATTAATTCTGACCATCTCGTAGTGAAGCTCGCCTGCAGCAGACCAGACATTAAGAGCGACCAGACTTCTGATGAGTAAGCACATTCGAAAAACAGATGCTCCCGAGTTTCCAAGGGATCCTGGCAGAGAACACATGATGGGTTCATGTTTGCATTCCATGCAAGCATTCGGTTTCCTGTGGACAACCTATTATGAATTGCAACCCAATGTAAGAAAGCATATTTTGGAGTGCAGTGTTTAAACCATATCACTTTCCACCATGCGACTAGTGGCTCATGCTTCCGAGTCAATTCCCAGGTCAGCTTCGTCACAAAAGTAGGTTTGAACTTATCACTGCCATGCTTCCAAAGGGATTGATCATGCATCAGCGTCATCTTCTCCCTTTGCACTTCAATGAGGGTTTCAAGCTCATTAAGGATATCAAGTCTATGCCGTCGCCTTCTCCTGTTAGACATAACCTTATGAACCGTGGAGGTTGCTGGAATGCCCAGATCAATACATCCTCTAGGCCCGAGAAGTTCATGTAGTCTACCCATAGGCGACCAGGAATCAAACCAGAACGAGGTTCCATTGCCATCTCCAACTTTCATCTGTTGCAGATCTTTCGCCTTATCACGAAATTTCAGTATTTTCTTCCACATCCAAGAACCAGTCGTGGTTGCGCCAGATATAGACCAGAGGTTACCTTGCTTTATCAGATAAGTTTGAATCCATTTGGTCCAGAGAGAAGGTTGACCAGAGACAATGCGCCATACTAACTTCAGGCAACAAACATTATTCACTTCTTTCAAAGATCGGAGTCCTAGACCCCCTTCACATTTATCTCGAGTCACTACTTCCCACGAAATCTTGGCCTTCCTGGAGTTCAGAACAGGACCTGACCACAAAAATGCAGAGCAAATACTGTTGATCTCCTTGATACATTCTCCTGGTAGCAAGAAACCAGCCATCCAGAAATTGACAATACTTAGCAGCACAGATTTAATAAGTTGCAGTCGCCCTGCCATTGAGAGAAACCTATTTGTCCAGAGACTGATACGGTTTCTTATTTTCTCAATCAATACATTGTAGTCAGATTTTCCCATTCGCTTTGATAGAAGTGGTAGTCCCAGGTATCTCACCGGCAGCTTTCCTGAAGCAAACTCAAACCGCTGCTCAAGGTGATGAATTGTTTCCTCGGAGATCCCGGCGTAGTAGATTGACATTTTCTCCATACTTATCTTCAGTCCAGAGACTTTCCCAAAGTAATTAAACACATCAACAATGCTTTCGACTGATCTAACTCTTCCATCTGTAAAGACCATAATATCATCCGCAAAGCTTAAATGAGTAAGTCCAAGATTCTTACACTTCGGGTGATATCCTAGTTGGCGATCGGCAGCAGATTTGTCTAGCAGCTTAGACAATACGTTCATACAGATAACAAACAGATACGGAGATAATGCGCATCCTTGCCGTAATCCCCTCTCACTTTGAAAATATCCAGCTAACTCCCCATTTACTTGGACATAAAACGAAGGAGTTGTGATACAGAGAGATATCCAATGAATAAACTTTGTCGGGAAATCCATTGCTTCCAGAGTTTTAAGCAGAAAACTCCACTGGACTGAGTCAAAAGCTTTGGAGATATCTATTTTCAAAGCACATCTGGAAGAGATTGCATCCTTGTGATAATCTTTGACAAGTTCTGTTGCGAGAAGAAGATTCTCAATGAGTAACCTGCCTTTCACAAAAGCAGATTGATTTAGAGCAATGAACTCTGGGAGAGTAACTTTAAGCCTATTAGCAATTATCTTCGAGATGACTTTGTAGATGACATTGCAGCAGGAGATTGGCCGGTAGTCTTTCATCTCTCTAGCCACTGTTTTCTTCGGTATTAGGGCCAGTATTGTTGAGTTAATTCCCTTAGGTAGAAACCCCTTTACGAAAAAAAATTGCACCGAGATGATGAACTCTGAACCTATGACTGGCCATGCTGATTTAAAAAATTCAACAGTGTATCCATCTGGTCTTGGTGATTTGTCATTAGGCATACCAAATAAGACCTTTTGTATCTCCTCTGGTGTTACCTCTTTCGTTAGTTCTGTCTGCTTAGCTTCAGAACACCTATAGGGTAGGAGCATTCGAAGACTACTCATCTCGATATCTTCAAAGTCTACTGGCTTATGTTGGAGAAACTCTCTGAAAAAACTCTCAGCTTCCTTTTTAATATCTTCTGAATTCTGGACAACTCGGCCATCCCTGCAGATTAATTCCTTGATGGAATTATTAGTCTCACGAACTGTTGCTGCTCTGTGAAACGCCTTATTGTTTTTATCCCCCACATTCAGCCAATGGAGTTTTGATTTCTGCTTTAGAAAACCCTCCTCCAATGTAGACACATGTTCCCAGCGCTCATATGCTCTGTTTTCTCTTTCCAGATTCTGCTGAGACGGGTTTCTCAGATTCACCTCCTGTTTTGTGCAGAGATCATCATAAGCCTCAGCTGCTTTGAGAGATAGATTGCCCAACTTTTCCTTTGCCAAGACACGAATGTCAGGCTTAAGAGTCTTCAGTTTCTTTGAGAATCTGAACAAAGAAGATGTGGACATGTATATCGGCTCTGTTTTTTGCCAGTGATTCTCTATCATTGGTTTAAATCCCTCCAGTGTAGTGATAGCATTCACAAACTTGAAGGGTCTCTTTGGACGATTAATTTCTGGTCTAAGATGAAATCTGCAACGTAAATGATCTGAGCACCCTCCTCCTTCAAACACATTATACGACTGCTGAAATAACCTAGCCCAATGATCATTGATCAAAACTCTGTCCAGCTTCTTGGATATTAATCCTTCAGCTCTTTTATTTGTCCAGGTATACAGTGGTCCATGACATGCAAGATCAGACAAAGTGCAGTGAGCAGCAACATTCTGAAAATCTTGCATACCCTGCGATATAATAGGATCAGTGCCGTACAAGGAATGTTCCTCCATGTTTAATATCTCATTAAAATCTCCAGCGACTATCCATGGCTTCTGCCGAATAATAGGAGAGTTGTAATGGTTTTTTAGATCTTCCCAAAGCTCCTTTCTCTATGGTTCAAGATTTTTTGCATAAACCACAGTGACAGAGTTTAATTACTCTAGTTTATCCGTTGAAGATGGTATCGATTCAAGAAGTTCGAACTAGAGAAGTGGCTGAAGTACTGAAAAGACTATAAGCCAAAGAGTCACTTAGACCATCTCCAATGGTTTACTCTATTTTTTACACTAAAATAGAGTGACTCTATAATAGAGTTGGAGTTTCCTCCAATGTTACTCTATTTTAGAGTGAAAAATAGAGTGATGAACAAAAAAAAAACAATTTACTCTATATTTGGAGTAAACCTATTTTTCACTCTATTATAGAGTGAAAAATAGAGTACCATTGGAGCATTATTTACTCTAAACTCTATTTTAGAGTGAAAAATAGAGTGGGGTTGGAGATGCTCTTAAACGAGTGGCATAGTCTTAAGGGTTGCTACTTGTTAGAGAGTTTGGTTAGTATATGGTTAAGAGATAACAGCTGTACACTAAATGCTAAACAGCAAAGTTATTAAAAACAAAAACATGTAATTTGCATAGAGCGTGCAACTGCTCCTTTTAATTTTAAAGTGCGTTTGAAACTTGTTACCCTAAGGGTCTAACTGGTGACACTTTAAGGAATTGTAGGAATTGTTAGGAAAAAAAATTAAAGGAATTATAAGGAAAAAAATTGAAGGAATGATAATTCCTTGTCTATTTTGATATGGAATATATTTGTGTTATAACTCTTCATAGAAGAAGGAACGATGAGGAATTATTAGGTCCCATAAGGAATAAATATTTCTGGTAAATGGTAAAAGATTTTAGGAATGAAATGGAACATACTATTCTTTGGCGTTCCTTTCCCCAACTATAGTCACCAGTTTGACCCTTAGTGTGAAAACATGTTAAAAAAAGAAAGAACTGTGTGAAATAACAACGGTACGGATTTGAATCTCAATTTGCTTTTTACGCTATTGACTATCTTTCTCGGGCATTTATAGTTTTATCTTTTATGACTCACTTTCTGCTGTTTTCTTGAAGTTTGGTTATATAGTTTTAGTGCGAGCATGTGTAAACGGCGGATAGCTTACGTGCATTATTAATATCTCTTGTCGGCACATATAGTACTAACGTAAGATAACGTATTTAAAAAAAATGGAAATACATTAGTAACTTGGGAGAAAAAATGTATTTACATATGTAGACACGTGCGACAAATTATGTAATCTAGACAATACTTATGAATGTACACTCGTAGTAAAATTATTACACACGCTACGTGTTATATTTGAATACGTGCGAATATAATACTCCCTCCATTTCATATTAAGTGTCGTTCTAGAAAAAAAATTTTGTTACAAAACAAATATCGTTTTTAAGATTTCGGTACAGAATTTATTAACTTTTTCCTCTAATTTATTTTTCTATTGGTTGAAATATGTTTAGGTGTTTCTTTAAAAAAAATACGGTTATGTGTATGGGTAATGATATTTTTATATAGAAAATATGCAAAACTAAATATTTTTTTAATATGTGTGAAAAATGTCAGAATGACACTTATTTAGAAACAGAGGGAATATGTAAAAATATTTTCTGTTTACTACATAAAAAGTTGTTTGACATTACCAAAACATAATTAGTAACAAAATAAGTTCGACCAAAAAAAAAAAAAAAAAATTAGTAACAAAATAAAGGGATGGAAACATAATCCATTTTTCTGAACCCAAGCTTCAGGATTTTGGTGTTTTCCTCATGTTTTGCATGGGAACTCTCGAGAAATCAAAGTCATGATATGTTACATTTATATAGGTTAGGCGACCGATCATTTTTCAGCGGTTATGTCCTTGCCTCTTTGGTAGTAGATAGAGCCATGGTCTACTTTCTATCTTTCCAGTCATTCTTGGAGTTTGATCCAATTTCATAGTAGTAAAGAATTATTTTATAGTGTTTAGTCAATAAACAAATATTTGTACGTATATTTTTATGAACTCCAATCACATTTTCTGCAATTTCTTCATCACCCAACCAATTTTCTTATTATGAATTTCTTGGAAAGTTTTATGTAAATAAGAGTCCCATTAATTGTATAGAAAAGAACTACCACTATTCATTGATAGAGGTATTACGACGAACTAACATGGAAACACGATTTGTTGTAAAATGCTCATTATAATGAAGGGTTTGTCGTAATGTCCATGTAACAATTATGAGGAATAAGGCGCGTCCTAAACAAGAAGGAAAGATTCGTCGTAATGTCCTTGTTAACATTCTACGTAAAGCCCACGTAAAATTTCATCATAATATCCTTGTTATACTTTCACGTAATACGCTCGTTAAGGTTTGTTGTAATGTCGAAGTTAATATTACGTCGAATTTACATTTAATACATTGTAAACTCAATATAACAATTACGACGAGTTTACATGTCCGTCAATGTAAATTTGATGTGAGATTTACGTTGAATTAGCATGATTATGTATTAATTATATATATATAATATTTACAAAATATTCAAAATTAATTATATAATTTTTATTATAAAATTTTAATAAAAAAAAATAAATTAAACAAAACAACCAAATAAAATTAAAAATGTAATAGTATTTAAATTTTTATTACAAAAGAAGTAAAATATAAAGAGTACTACGGTATCACATTTTCGAAGTAATCGGTCGAAGTGCTTTGTCCCAGATCTATAGATTAGGAAGCACGTGGTTGCATCCCGAGAAAGGCTCGTTTGGCTTCCAAAGCTCTCTGCATAACTGGGTTTCCCACTGCCATAACATCCAACAGGTCCTCAAGGGAATCCAAATGAACATGTTGCTCATCCATTCAAGCCTTCATCTGAGATATCTCCTTGTCTCGTCTTGAAGAGTACAAGGAAGTCACCCTTGCGACTGTGTTGACGGAGTGACCTTTAAAAAAAAAAAAAAAATAAGTAAAACAAATAATCAAAATAAAATAAAATAATATTTAAAATTTTATCTTATAGAAGATTTCGTCGACTTGCTTTGTAGTCAAAGTGACGGGTAATCCATCGGTAGATTACTGGGTTAACTGTATCTCTTGTTCCTCAATCTGAGCAGAGACATTGTTGAAGAGCTTCTCTGACCCAGGATCTACAAAACTCTCGTCTCGTGTGGAATGAGTCATCTTAAATAAATCAGAGAGTGATGGTAGGACTCCGATCTTCTCAGCCTAGAAAGAAAAACAATAAATTAAATTAAACAGTAAAATTAAATAATAAGTTATATCATAAAAGTAATAAAAATAAATATTAATAATAAAACTTACAACTAGACAGATCCTGGCATGTGGTTTTTGTTCGGTTGTATGAATCATGGGTAAATTACCATCCTTATCCCTTGTCCTCCGGGAATGAGAGCATTGGTTGGCCTTACGGACCGAGGAAGACAGATTCCAAAAGGCAATGAGGCCATCCCAAACCTCCTTCATGATCTCGATGGGCTTCCCCTCATTCTCGTAGATCTCCCACTTGTCCTTCCAATCAGAGATAGTGTTGCAAAGGCGAACTTTTGTTTTCACAATAAATTATGCATTCACTCTCTCGTTGATTGCTAAGGACCACTACCATTTTTGCTGAAACAAACAAAATTGTTAATAATTAAAAAAATATTATTTTTTAAAAAATTTAGTAAATTTAAAAATTTAGTAAATTTAAAAATTTAGTAAATTTAAAAATTTACAACATAATATTTAAATCATGTTGTCTTAATGTGGTATGGATTCATAGTCCAGTTTGGATGGGGTCCGACAAAATACCTCTTGATTGTGTCTGCAATGCTCCATTCGACACGGTTGTTGGTTCCAAATCTGAAAATATTACAAACTTGTTAGTAAATTAATAATAAATAATTAAATTTTTAAAAATAAATATTTAAAAAAGCTTATCAATAAGTACTTTGCGGATGATCGGGGTCTAGGATATCTAAACCTTCTCGCCCAGACTGAGCAAGAAGGTCCTCCATTGTATACATGGAATTGGTGCAGATGGAAGCATCCATAGATCTGGATGAACGCCGACTGCTGGAGCAGGATCAGGTCCGGCTGGTGGAGCTGCTGCCGGGGGAGGAGGTGGCGGCATCAAAGGTGCAGCAGGAGGAGGAGTCAAAAAAAATCTCTAAGATGTCTGAGAGTCTGGCACAACATCGATAGATGATGGGACGGATGAAGAAGTCCCAACACCATCACCAAACATGTCCATATAAATAGGACGAGCCTTCTTGTTCCTAGGTGTCGTTTAAATAAAAATTCTATATTAAAAATAATGTTAATATAATCTGTAATTAATTGTTCAGTTATCTAACAAACTACCAAACTAGATTAATTACTTAAACTAATTAATTACCTAACTAAAATACCTAAACTAACTAACCACTTAACTAATAACTAACAAAAAAAAAAAAGAGAGTACATGGTGAGAAAGTAAGGAGGAATGAAAGAGATAGCCTCGTTCCGGAACACCATCAACTGCATATGTTGGCACGACTCCACCATCTCGTATCTTCTAGGAACTTTTTTCCTCGTACGAACTATTGGTGCAAATTAATGATGTGAAATGAGATGTTTTTGCTGTCAGACTCCATGAATTATTGAACCTTCCACTTTTTCAAGATTTTTTGCTTTCCCTTTCAAATGTTTCATGGAGCATTCATACGGATATATCCAGCCGTTATGGACAGGTCTCCGGAGCAATGTCTCATACGGGAGGTGGACAATTAGATATTCCATGACATCAAAAGATGCATAAGGGAATATCTTCTCAAGGTTTCACAATAGTATCATAATGTTCTCATGAAGTGGTTCGATGACTTCTTCTTTGAACGTACAAGTGCTCAGGTCCCTGAAGAATTGCATAAATAATTCAATTAATAACATTTCATAACATATATATATATATATATATATATATATATATATATATAATGAAAAAATTTAATTACTTGCAAGTGTTTCATGTACATTTGTTGAAAGCAGCTCAGCAAAAGCAAATGGAAATAGTCGTTGCATAAACACGTAAAAATCATGACTCTTTATTCCTGAGAACTTTTGACCTTGTTCAACACATCTTGAAAGATTTGAAACATGATCATCAGGGAACTTAACTTCTGAGGCAACCCAGTTAAACAAAGCCGTCTTCGCTTCTGATCACAACTGAAAGATATGAACAGGAACACTTCCATTACTCTTGATATGTAACTCACTTCTTGAGCAAATTTCAGGCAAGTCCATCCTTGACTTTTTGTTGTCTTTTGTCTTCCATGAGACGTTCAATATTGTATTAATGATGTTGTCAAAAAAGTTCTTCTATATATGCATCACATCGAGGTTGTGGCGTAAAAGAAAATCCTTCCAGTAAGACAGCTCCCAAAATATATTTTTCTTGTGCCAATTGTGAGAGATCCCGTACTCATCATGTATATTTCCAGGGCACATGCCAGTTTTCTCAACACCGAACAGTTTTCTGAGCTCCGCAGTAATCAATTTGCGCTTTGATCTGTTCTCCAGTTAAATATGGAGGAGCACTATCTCTGATAACTTTTTTTTCCTGAACAATGTCTTATTTCTTCGATACGGATGAGAAAGAGGAAAAAATCGACAATGACAATCAAACCAACAACTATTCCTATCATTCTTCAGTTAAAAAACATATGTCATTCCAAGACAATAAGGATAAGAAAACCTTACGTGTGTTGTCCATCCAAACAACATCCCATAAGCAAGAAAGTCACTTATCGTCCACAGCAGAACAATTTGCATCGTAAAATTGATTTTCATTAAACAATCATATGTCTTCGCCCCTGCTAACCACAAGTCATTCAGCTCTTTTATCAATGGTTGAAAAAAATATCTAACGACCGTTTTGGATGCTTCAGATCTGGAATTAATATGGTCAAGAATAGAAATTCTTGTTTCATGCACATTTCTGGTGGCAGGTTGTACTGCGTAAGAACCACTGGCCATAAAGAATATTGTCTCCTAGACATTCCAAATGGACTAAATCCATATGTACATAATCCAAGATAGGCGTTCTGAATATTTCTAGCGAAATTAGGATGTAACCTTGTTGAAATGCTTTCACGCTCTTACATCTGATGGATGTGAGCAACTTCACCATCCCTCTGGATATGTTCAGCATGATACATCATTGCTCCCGCAGTCCTCTCACATTGATATAATTTTTTTCAATATGTATATAATTGGTAGGTACCACATCCTATGGTACGGTATCCTATTTCTTCCATGGTCTTGCGGTTTGAATCGTGGCTTCTTACAGAATCGACACTCTTCTAGCTTATCGTTATCTCTCAAGTAGATCATGCAGTTGTCAATGCAAACATCTATCATCTTTGAAGGCAATCTAAGACTTTACACCAACTTTTGAATCTCATAATAAGATTATGCTGCCATGTTGTCTTCTGGGAAATACTCTTTAAACAAATCGGACCATGCATCCATGTAATTCTTATGTAAATTATGATCGGTTTTAATATTCATCATCCTAGTTGCTATAGACAACTTAAAGAGACCTTCTCTATAACCAGTGTAGATTGGTTGATTTGCAGCATCTAACATTTCATAAAATCATTTTGCATCCAAGTTAGATTCTTCAACGTTTCCAGTTTGATCAGCTATGGTTGTAGTAGTTTCTAAAAATGCATCAGTAATCATGTCATGAACCCGATCATGATCTACCATATGCTCATCATGATGGTACTTATATTCATTATGCATATGAGGTTCTTCAATATTACCAGCATCATGAATATTACTATTAGTACTACTACCTTCTACTCCACTATAATCATTTCCATGTTGAAACCAAATATAGTAATTTGGTGTAGACCCTCTGTTAACTAAATGCTTAGGGGTGGGCAAAAAACCCGAACCGAACCGATCCAAACTGACCCCAAACTGATCTAAACCAAACCAAAGTATATGTCTAAACCATTTGATTCAACATTTTAGCAACCCGAATGGTTTGGTTTGGTTTGGTTTTAAACCAAACCAAACCAAAAAAACGAAGTGTTTTTATTATATTAATTAAATATACTAATAATACTAAGGTTTTATATATTTAATTATTTAATATAATGTATACATTTTACTTCTAAATGAATAGATTAAACACTACTAAATAAAATTAAAGAATGTGAGTCTCATACATTAAAATCAAAACCAAAAAAAAATCTATGACATTTATATTAGGTTTGAAGATAGTAACATAAAATAAAAATATTACATTTTCTATATTTTTACTGTGATGTTTGGATTCACGTTTAAATATGAAGAAAATAATGATTTAGTGTCAAACGATGATTTTTATGTTTTTATACGTTATATTTTTGTAAGTGAAGTATGATAAAACTAAAAAAAATCAACTCAACTGAATCGAACAAACACAAATAAAACCAAATTAAACCGAACCAAACACAAAACCAAACCAAACTAAAATCAACTCGAACACAAACCAAACCAAACTAAAACCCGAACACAGACCAAACCAAACTAATATGGGTCGACTTTGGTTTAACTTTTTTAGACTCAAAGAAACCAAACCAAAACGAATCCAAACCGAACCCGTAATTAAACTGAAATGCCCACCCTTATAAATGCTTCCATACAGTTTCAGTACGTGCAAATTTTGTGTTCTTGCATTTCCGACAAGGACAGAACATCTTACCACTTTCTTGCGTGATCAGTATACAATTCGCCTGGTACATGAATGTATTTGCCCCGCTGAGAAATGCATCTATCACTCTACCAACAGAATCTTTGTGTGTATACATCCAACTATGTAACTCGTAAATTTCTCTCCCATATGCCATTTTTCTTTAAAAAATTTCTTTTTTGTTTGAGATGAGAAATGAGAAATAAGGAATGAGATACGAGAGATGAGAGATGACATACATATATATATATATATATATATAATCTTTGAATTTGGTAGGTAAAACTATTACAATGAATTTATATGAAAGTGTTTTACTTCGTTTTTACAAGTCTATCATATATATTTTACATGTAGTTTACAACGAAACATGTTTTTTGAACAACACTTAAAATAGGTTTTCACGTACAATTAACGGTAACATGTTCGTCGTAAACTCCATATAAAATTACTTGAACTTTATGACAAAACTTGCTTTTCCACGTTAAGTCCATGTAATTTTACATGGACTTTACGACAAAGTTATTTACAAATAAAATTACGACGAAGTTACATCGAAGTGTTATGACGTTGTAACTTCATTGTTAAACACATGTAATTTTATGAGGATAAATTTTCGTCGTAAATCTTCGTTGTTATAGACACGTTTTTTTGTAGTGTTCAGTTAAAATTTAGCTTTCTTGTCTATTTCAGAAAAAGATTGTGACATGCTGTAAAAATAGCATGCTATTCAGAATTTTAAGATGCCATTTATAAAATTAGCATGCTATATATATATATATATATATATATATATATATGCTTACCCGTTGATGGTACCGCAAATTAGTGAAATGGACCAGGTGGTAGAGCCAAGGCGGTTAAAACAGTTAAAAGAATGTTTTATTGTATACAAATCTTTTTACTGGTTAGAGGGTTTGCAATTTGTATACTAATCATATTAATTAGATTTTGGAATATAGTTTAGTTTTGGAATTTAAGCTCTATAGAACACATGCATAAGTTGTTGATGTAAATAGATTCTTACCTGCTGTGAATATAAAATATTGATGGTGGAAGAGTCTAGCACGAGGTCTCTAATAGAAAGACCTCTAGAACCAACCCAGGAATTTCAAGATAAATAGATTAGAGTTGGAGGCTCGTAACTCTCCAACTAGTAGAGTCTGTACCTTCAGTCATATATATCTCTTTATTTTCTAGTACTTATTAGCTTCCAAAACTACATTAAGCTCCTGCTTTTCTATCTGTAATGTTTCTCGAAAACTAAGACTTAATCGTCATAACTGTAGGTTTACTTGATTTTAAATAGAAATCTTTTTTATAAAAAGGTTTTATTACTTTCTAATAAATATTTAAATGTTTCTTTTAAACCTTTCTTTGTATATCATTCAAACCAAAATATCATTTTAGTATAATCATTTATTTTTAGTGCACCATCATTATCTACCACATCTATTTCTTACCTTGTCGTTTTTATACCACTAACTCTTACACAACTTAAGATTTGATCATCTAGCTGATCTTTAATTTAAACCCAAAGAAGACATGCTGGCACTGGTTTATGCATCCAGAAATCAGATTATTGTATTCTAATATTTAAGACTCTAAATTCTCATTAGATACGAGAACAAATAAATTTAGTTTTTTGTTGAAACGTGATTTAAGACCGCTTTATGTCAAATACTATAATATCTTGTTCTTGTTTAATATTTTCGAGCCGTATAGATCGGTAAAGACAAAGAACACATTAATAGGTACAAATATAATTAATAAATAATATATGGTCACGATCTGTTCAAATGAAATTAGTCGACTAAAAAATATAAGTTTGAGTTCTCATTACATAAATGATCCATTAATTTTCTTACGTGGAACCCACTTGGTGTACTTCCACGTCCCGTAAGAGAGCACTGACCCCCACTCATCAAATCAACACGTCTTTATAAGCCCTTCATCGTCACATACTTCTCTCTCAGTTATTCCACATTCTTCTAATTACTGTCTCTTACCAAACAACAACGAACTAGCTCCCAAACCTAAGCTTTTCTTTCCTTAAGATTTTGTCTTCGCTTTCTCCTTATAAAGAATGCAAATGACTGAGAGAGGCCGAGCCATGTGGCGCACGTGCCTAGCCTCAGCGTTCCGCACAGCTCTAGCTTGCACAATCGTTGGTGCAGCTACACTCTATGGACCCGAATGGATCCTCCGTTATGTAGCATTCCCAGCGTTTTCCTACGTCACGGTCATTCTCATCATCACCGACGCCACGCTCGGCGATACATTACGTGGCTGCTGGCTAGCGCTTTACGCCACATGTCAGAGCGTTGCACCAGCTATCATTACTCTAAGGCTTATAGGACCAGCTCGGCTCACGGCAGGAACTACTGCTTTAGCCGCGGCTTTAGCAGCGTTCGTGGTGGTGTTACCAAAAACACACTTGGTGGCTAAGCGGATCGCGCTAGGCCAGATTGTTCTTATTTATGTTATTGGTTATATAAATGGAGCTGAGACTGAGCCACTCATGCACCCGCTTAGAGTCGCTGCGAGCACCGCGCTTGGAGTTATAGCTTGCGTTCTTGCACTTCTCATTCCACTTCCTCGTTTGGCTACTTGCGAGGTACCATCTCTTTCTCAATACATCGGCTTTACGTATAAATGCATATATTTGTCTTTATACGTAGTCTCGATTGTTCCAAACACTAATAATATGTTTTTGTTAATACATGAAAATACAAAACAAAACGTAAAGCCGTAAAGGTCAGAAAATTTAAATAAAGAACCGAGATCTAAATGGAAACTTTAATATCTTGCATGGGTTTGAAGCACTAGATTTTAAACAATCTTCCAACACTAAACATGTATGGCTACATAGATATAAAATAAGGGCAATTCTCTTAAATAGCATTTTTTAAGTTTTTGTCACAAAAATAGCCCTCAAAAAATAAAATGACCAAAATAGATTTTTTTTTTTTTGAAATTTTGATTTTTTTTTATTATTTTTTTTGAAATTTGAAACTCTAACCCCAAACCCACCCATTTACTCTAAACCCTAAAGTCCAAATTAATTAACCCTAGGGGTATAAATGCATATAAATGAATTTTTTAGCTTCTAAAAAAACATTTTGGTCATTTTTTTCCTTAAAAGCTATTTTTGTGACAAACAACCTAAAAGAGGCTATCTAAGGAAATTTCTCATAAAATAATGCTTTAAACCTTATTTGAATATTCAAAAAAGAGCACATCTCTGAATTATATCTTCTTATGAAAATTAGTCTGAATTTTTCATAAATTTAGAATATATCTGAATTAATCATATATATAATATATATATTTCATGGGAAAAACATCTTATTAACAACATTTTTTCAATAAATAGAAATTCTATAAATTAATAATATTGAAACTATTAAATTTATATTGTAAATTTATTAATTTTCAAAAAAAAAGAGTTTTAATTATTTTTTTTTAAAATATATATTTATAAAATAAGAAAATAGTTTACTTATTGTAGGTATATATTAATTAAATTTTAGAAATTTATTTTTTATATTATTTTTGTTATACTATTTAGTGTATACAAAATATGTTTCAAAGAATTTACATATAGTTTTAGATATAATTTTTACTAAATTTTATAAAAACTGTTGAAGTTTTATATTATATATTTATTGTTAATTTATAATCTTAATGAAATTATATATATTTATATAAGATGTTCAAATTAATTATTATCTTATTATTATATTGAGTTGTATGATATTTTAAATTTATACAATTCAAAACTAAATAAATTTATTAGTTTAATATATTTATTAATTTATTAAGTATTAATTTATAAAATCTATATCTAGCTGTGTTTCGATCATTTATGAGTGTAAGAAAACGTTACCTAATCTTCCATATTAGATATATTCGACAGAAGTAATTTGTTGGGATTTAAATATTGTGTAGATCTGTATACGTGTCGAACTAAATTGATGAACCAAAATAAGAAAATACTCAATGAGCTTACACCCAAAAAAAAGTAATCAATGAGCATAATAGATTAATTTGTGGACTTTGCTTATACAGTCACAAAACATGTTCACGTTGGTTTTCAAAGTGTGTTCCTAACTTTATTCCGTACCACTATATTTTATATCTTGCGTAGGTCATAAACCATGCACCGCCTGAAATTTTCCTACTTCTTCCCAAATATTGCGCACAAGCTGTGTCGCATCACATACAATATGGTTCTCTTTTTTCTATATTAATTAACTAATATAATCCGTGAAACTATAACAAAACTTTATCTCACCACTACTAAAAATTGTGTGTATAGTACATTAGATACTTCTAATGCACAAGTTCTCATCGAGTATCCATCAGAAAAAAATATTAAAATTTTGAAAACGTATAGTGAATCAATTGAAATTTACAAAATACCTTCTAGAACCTTCTTTAATTAGCTATCATTTTCGAGTGATTTTTAGAAAAGAGTTCTAAAAAATAAAAAAATTAATTGTACTTAGTAAAGACATATCAAAATATTATTATTCTATAGGGTTGAGGGTGCTCTTAGCGTTGAGGTTGTTCTTATTAGTAATGAATCCATTGGCAATGGTATAGGTCTCTATGATATTACCAAAATTAATTTACTTTAAAATATACATATGGGCAGGTCAAACAAAGCTGCAAAGAGATTGGTCAAAATGTAACGACGCGAGTGAAGTTGTACATGAAAGCCTTTTTTGCCGAAGACGCCATATCAGCAATGGCTTCTGTCTCACAGGCTCGAGAGTTGTCTCATACTTCATCTAAACGTTATCAAACCATCAAACGCTACCAAGTAATTAATTAATTCTCTTTTTTCTCATAATTAATTTGGGTATAAAATGTAGGTAAATAATATCTAATATTGGAATGTTTATCTACATAGCCAAGCATGAAATGGGAGAGGCTTCCATTTAAGATATGGAGATGGCAAAACGTGAATGATAACAAAGGCGAGAAGCTTCAAAGCATGGAGATTGCTCTGAGAGGAATGGAAATGGCATTAGCAAGCAAATCTCCTCTACCTCCAAGTTTACTTGCTGGAGAAGTCAAAGATGGTATCAAGAACATGCAAGAACGTGTGATTCTCTCAATCAAACGAGTAAACAACACCCCCCAACCGTCGGTAACTCCAGAATCTGATCTAGAGAAACCCGATGAGTGCCTCCAAACACTTCAGGAAGTCCCAGAAACATCTCAAGATTTGCCCTTTTACTTCTTCTTGTTCTGCCTCAGGCTCCTCGAAACCATTTCAACGGCTAAACCGGAGGAGAACAAGGGCTCAGTCAAATCCAAGAGTTGGTCTTGGATTAGTGATTGGAACAGCAAGAAGGTTATGCCGGCGATAAAGTTATCACTTTCGTTAGGCTTAGCGATATTTCTAGGGTCACTATATAGTAAGCCAAATGGGTATTGGGCTGGTTTACCTGTAGCGATCAGCTTCGCTGCAGGACGAGAAGCGACTTTTAAATTGGCAAATGTTAAGGCACAAGGGACAGTGATAGGGACAGTGTACGGAGTGATGGGTTGTTTTGTGTTTCAAAGGTTTTTGACTGTTCGGTTTCTTTCTTTGCTTCCGTGGTTTCTCTTCTCTAGCTTCTTGAGCAAGAGCCGTATGTACGGACAAGCCGGAGGAATATCCGCGGCTATAGGAGCCGTTTTGATTCTTGGAAGGAAAAATTTTGGACAGCCAAGCGAGTTTGCTATCGACAGAATTGTCGAGACTTTTATTGGGTTGTCCTGTTCAATCATGGTGGAGCTTATCTTGCAGCCTACGCGAGCCGCTAATGTGGCGAAACTTGAGCTCTCTAGAAGCTTTCATGCTTTGTACGAGTGTGCAAGCTTGTTTGGAGCTAAACCGAGTAAAACGGAGATAATGGAGAGTCAAAAGAAGCTGAGAAGTCATCTGAATGCCCTCAAGAAGTTTACGGAAGAAGCAAAAGCAGAGCCGAGTTTCTGGTTTTCGCCTTTTAACTCTTCTTGCTACGAAAAGCTATTCAAATCATTGTGTAGAATGGCTGATCTATTGCAATTCAGTGGTCACGCGATAGGGTTTCTTGGAGAACAAGGAAAAGGAAAATCACCACAATCCAAGGATATTCTTAGCGGCGTAGAGGAAGATCTCAAGAGTCTAACACAAAGCATAGGTGTTTTAGCCAAATCTTTCGAGGAAATTACCCTTCTCAAATCACTAGATGCCCTTGAAAAGGCGCTCGCGAAGAACGATAATAGTTCATGGGACATCGAGTTGGGGAAGACACCAAACCCTAGTTTCTCAAGCCCCGAGAGCGAGCCAGAAAAGATTCTAAATAAGTATCTCCAGCATTGCGGAGGAGTTGCGGAGGGTATGTTCCGTGCGGAAGAAGAAAGAGAAGAGGTTAAAGTGGACAAGAGTGAGGTTGTGTTAAGCTTGAGTGCATTAGGGTTTTGTGTGGAGAAAATGGGGCTAGAGGCAAGAGAAATTGAGGAGATGGTTAAAGAGGTTGTGCAGTCGGAGAATCCTTCAAGCCACGTTAACTTGCATGAGATCTCTTGCAAAATACGTTCTTTGTACAAATAAACGTAAATCTCATTGATATCACAAAGGGCGTATGCAACAAGAAAACGTTGCCTTTTATTTTTGGTTTACCTTTTTGTTTTCTCTTGTTAATAAGGTTGTGTGATTATACCAATAACAATACCAATTATGGGAAGCTAAACAAACAAAAAGTTTATTTTTCTATATGTATATGTTGGGTCAAATTTCGTGGGCATGTCAAGCCATTCTCTTATTATATAAAACTATTTTAAATTGAGATTAATTTGTGATATACTGATTAGGCACGAACATTATATCCGTACCTGATTGAAAATGATATTTCAATCTGAACCTTGAACCGAAACAAAAACAAAATATAAAAATACTTAAATAACTTTTGTTATGAGCAGTCTGCATAAATAAACATGATCAGTTAATTTTCACAAGTCTGGAAAAAAAAGACGCTCTCTCTCTCTCTCGCGACTGAAGACACCGAAGGAGCACAAACCCTAGCTCCGGCCGTCGACACCTCCCATCCCTCTCTCTCTTTTTTCTCTTTGTTCTCCTCCTCCCCGTGTTTCCTAGGTCAATATACTTGTTGTTATGTGTTGTCGCGGCCGCTTCTGAAGTTCTTCACGATGGACGGAGTAAGCTTCAGGCTTCTTATGGAGGAGTGGTGAGACCCAAGGCGACACGGCAGAGGCCAGAGTCGGCTTTTAGGGTTGAAGTTTCCGACAGATCCAGTTTTCAATTTTTGAGATCTCCGGCTAAGCTTCTCGACGTTTGGCGCATGATGAGGCGTGACGACTTCTCCAACATGGATCTATCGTCCCTGGAGGCGGTGAGCTTGTAGGAGAAGGGATGAAACGGGCAGCGAAAGAGGTTTGGTCTTTGGTTTCTGAAGTCGACGCGCGGCAGTGAACTCGACGATGGCGTTGTCAACCGAAGGAGATGACCTTGCCGGTGAGCGCGGTGGAGCCGTACTTCCCAGCGCCGGTGTCAGCCAGAGGTTTGGACCGGTGGTACGAGCTTTGCACGCTTTGATACTGCGATTTGGTAGTTCTCGTTCGTTTAATTGAAGTCAAGCCTAGGCCTCGGCATTTTACCCGGACCCGAAGACCCGACCCGGAACCGACCCGAAAATTTCAGATTCGGGTAGGACCCAAACCGATTATTTTACCCTATTGGTTAGCAAAGACCCGTGGGTCTTGGACTCGACCCAACCCAAACCCGAAATTTGACGGGTACCTAAAATAACCGAAATTTTAAGTGTATATACGGTATATATGGGTGTTTTCATATACTTTTGGTATTATGAATATTTTTTTAACTTTCATATTTGTGTTTTCGGGTATTTTCATGTTTTAAGTTCATATTTTTGATAAAAAATTTAGATTTTTTTGAATATTTAAATATTTTCATGTATTTTTTTATGTTTTTGGTGTTTTTTGGACTGGAACCAAACCGAAACCGAACCGAACCCGACCCAGAACCGACTCAAACCCAAACCAAAATTTTTTAATTATCTTATTGGGTCCAACTATTTAAGACCCGACCCGACCCAGACCCGACAAAATCCGAACCGATGCCGAACCAAGAATTTCAAATTACTCTATTGGGTCCTAAACTCTAAGATCCGAAAGACCCAAGCCCAAAAAGACCCGATCCAAACCCGACCCGAATGCCCAGGCCTAGTCAAGCCCGCCTTTCAGTCCAGACTATCTTATTCGGTTTTTGGCCTAGAGTCGAGATGGTGTAGGCTGGAGGATTGGAATGTTGGTCAGAATGCGCCTTTGGCGAAGGTCTACTAATACACGGGCTGAAATCAAATTCTAAGGATACCATGAAGCGGAGCATTATTAGATCCAAATCAGTTTTCATGGTCCGAAAGTTCTCATTCCATCTTTGTATTGTGGGGTTTATTTTTTAGGGTTTAAGAGTTGGTCATCTCGAGTCATGGGATGTACTCGGCTCACTGTAGTGAAAAATATAGCGACGGTTTAGATTAGGTAGCGTAGGATCCATCCAAGTGATTATGGGTGTTACTAAATCTCGTCATTTGTATGTTGGGTTTTAATCTTGTGGTTGTAATCATGTATTCACCTTGTTGGTAAAAAAAAGTTAATGTTGTGCAAAACAAAAATATATATACATGATCAGTTACAAGCATAACCCAAAAATACATACATGTGTGGAAATCTTGTTGGTATATTTCTTTTCCTTTCCACGGAAAAAAATATTTTTTTTATTTTATTAAAATAGAATCACTATTTTTATTTACAGTTAATATAAGTCACACTAAAACTATTTAGTTAATTATTTATTATTTTTTTCATTCCAAAATAATTAATATTTTAAAAGAAAACAATTAATTCAAAAAATACATTTTTTATTCTTTCAAAAATTAATTATATTTATTAATTTTGATTGGTTAAAATTTATAAGAAATAGTTAATTATAAAAAAATATGTTAAATATTATAATTTAATATATTTTAAGTGAAAAATCTGAAATATATAACATTTTGAGATTAGAATATGTTTTCTACGTAAATAAAAATAATCTAAAAATATTTAGAATACACATTATGCGCTTAATTTATTGATATAAAACATCTAGAACACATAATCTACACATTACTCGAATATCTAAAATCGTTAGAAATCGAGTTCAAACATGTTTATTATATTCTACTATATAGTAGAATACAGATTCTACGGATAAGTTTGAACAGTTCCAAAAATATGAAAAAAACATATTTAGAAATATTTTGTTTTCATATTTGAAATTTTGATTTTTGCACAAAAAATTTAAAAAAAAATCGTGGGACGATAAAAAATATTTTGTTTCCATTATTTGTTTTATTTTATTATTTATTTTAATTATAATTAGTTTTTATTGTAATAATATCTAAATACATTATAATTATTTAATGATTATAATTTTGAATTTATAATTAAATTTTTTTAAAAAAAATATTATTGATATTTTAAAAATAATTGATTTAACGAAAAAATTAGTAAGTAAAATTAGTTTAATGAGATAATATTAGCATTTTTTGGCTTAAAACAATTTTTCCAGATTGGATGTTATTTTAATCGTATGCCACGTAATCTAAATTCAGAATGAAACTAACAAACTGCCGCCAGATCAGAATAGGATAATTCAACGTGTCAGTATAAGTAAAAAGATAGGGCCCTACCGGATTCGAACCGGTGACCTATTGATCTGCAGTCAATTGCTCTACCACTGAGCTAAGGACCCTTGTTGCTTGAAATATCTAACTGCACAATAGTATCACTTATATTTAAAATATGACTGTTAATAAGGAAAGTAGCTTAAAGAGAGATATCTCTAAATCCGTAAAGCTCTCGATGCCAAAACTTATGCATTGGATGCTAATTATTCAGCTAGAGGATCTACGTATTGTTTTATACACTGGATGAATCAAGAATAGAAATACTGAGCGACGAGTCATGTATCTACGACCCTTTCGATCCAAATACACGGTAGGATTAGTGAAACAGATGCAACGACTATAACTTCAGGGAATATCGTTGAAGAGCAGAGAAAAGTATGCGTGTGTGCCGAAAAAGAATAGGAGAGAGGAGGCTTGCACGTTTACAAAGATGCTGATGAGAGATACAAGCCTGGTTATTTTTATTTCTTTGTGGCTTTGACTATACCGAAATGTATGTGGCCAATAAATAGAAAGTGTCGTTTACTAAAGAAAGTTGTCACAATACCATTCCGTTTCATAAAATTCCCCAGCAAAAGTTATGGATCTACTTTTGTCACAATTAGTACCACATTTATCAAGTCATATTTATATAATCTTGATGAGTTGGTTAAGTTTAAGCACAACAAAGTTGACAGCTCGAGTCATTTTCAAAAAAAACAATATTGAACAAAGGGATGAGATTGATTAAACCATGACATATGTTCTTCCACAATTACAAACCAAGCCATTGAAACTAGATAAGCAATAACCCATACGACCAGATCTAGACCCCTAAAACTCAAAAGCCAGCGCATAGATTCCACAACCCTCTAAACAGGAAACATGATTCAAGAGCTAGTAAACTTAGTAACAGCCTTAGTTCCTTCAGAGACGGCATGCTTAGCGAGCTCACCAGGTAGAACAAGCCTAACAGCAGTCTGGATCTCGCGAGAAGTAATCGTCGGCTTCTTGTTGTACCTAGCGAGCTTTGACGCTTCCTGTGCAAGCTTCTCGAAGATGTCGTTGATGAAGCTGTTCATGATCCCCATGGCTTTGCTCGAGATCCCGATGTCTGGGTGGACTTGTTTCAGCACCTTGAAGATGTAGATCTTGTACGTCTCTATGCTCTTCTTGTTTCGCTTCTTCTTCTTCTCGATTGCTCCCGCTTCTTTTGGTAGCTTCTTCCCGGCTTTTGGTTTCTTCTCCGCCGGTGCTTTCTCGGCCACCTCCTCCGCTGGCTTCTCGGCGGTGGCGGGTTTCTTCTCTGCTGGCTTCTTTCCTGCCTTTGGTGCCATCTTGATCTCTCGAGCTGCTCTTTTGGGGAAACGAAGTGGAGATTTAGGTTTTGAGATGATGAGTTCTGTCAAGGGTTTGGAGATGTTAAGAAGGAAGAAGAAAACATATTCTATTGGATAAAAGTTGTTCACGCGGATTGCTGATGTAGGACAAGGTTGTCCGTTAGATGGTCGATATTAGAATATCACTAGAATATCTGAATCAACGGCTGTGAATGGACAGTTTAGATACGTGTTTCTTCTTCTCGGATCGCTGACGTGGATCACCCGCCTTTTTAATCTTTCCGCATCCTATAATTTAACAATAAAAGGTTTTTTTTGTCAAGTTTCTATGGAAAAACCCAAAGACTATTACAACTACTAATGAAAACCCATCCAACCCGAATACAATTTACAATTTAGTTCAATAATCAACAGAATATACAAATTGATTAGTCTTCTACATGTTTCACCGCTTTTACACTTAATAACACACATCCACATCATTGCACACGAGATTGGATTGTAACCTTTGTTGGATCATCTTTCATCTTCGGATTATAACTTTGAGGTTACTATGATTGATTCAAGACAGGATTCTTTGTCAGACTGTTCATATGAACACCAATTCTACTAACTCCTTTCTGAATCAATCAAATTTAATCCATCCTTTTCAACATGAAAGCTTTATCGTAAGCCGATTACCGGTAAAGTCAGAGACAATAAAGACTGATTTCCAAGGAAAAGAGTCGAAGTGTATTCTATGACAAAGAGTCAAACCAATTTAAGCTGATCGGGATGTAACAGAATACACGAAAGGGAAACCAAAGAGATTAGCTCCGTAAAACCAGAATTTTATTTTAATCCATCCAAAAACAAAGAGAAAATATGTAAACATGAAGATTTGATCTAATTTTGGACTCGATACACAACAAAATTTCTCTATGCAAAGCTAGATCCGCTGAGCGAAAAACGTAAATCGGTTTGTAAACCAAAGATTTATATTTTACATAAAAAAACAGAATCAAATCTCTTTCTCCATGTGAAAGATATATAAGTGTGAGCATGGAGAAGAGAGAAAGAGTTTTCTCTCTAGAGAGGAGAAAGACGCTCAACAATAAAAAGTTAAATATGAGTTGAACTACATTTCAAATATATATATATTAAATATTATTTTAAAAAGTAAATATTGAATTATTTTTTTTTGACAAATATTGTAGTTTACACGCTGTGAAAACACAATTCAAAACTTTTTGTCATGTTCAAAGACAAGAGAAAAGTTAACGAAAAAAAAATAACATTTTCTATTTGATAGCAAACATAGTTTAAAATAATATTATAATAGAAAGATTCAAACACAACTATGGAACTCCAACAACCTCCAAAATATATAAATTTTAGTCTTCTAAAAATGTTTTAGAGTATGAACTCTAGTCGCTCAACGATAGTCAAAAGCATAAACCATGTAAACCGACAATACCCAACACGAATCCAATAACCGTCGACGTTTTAATGGAAAATTGATAAAAGCTTATGTGGTTATTGGAACCAGAATTTGAATGGAGTTTAATAATTTTAAAAGTTGAGAGATTCTTAAATTTTAAATAGATTTAGCAAATATCTTATGAATTTCTAGTAAATGTTTTGTATGGATTTATATTGAATGCTATGAGTTTGCATAATATATTTTTTCAAAAAGTTTCTCTTTATAAGGTAATATAAACGAATCTCTCTTTTTAAAAAATTATAATTATTTCAAGTAAACATACAGTAGCTTGCTTTTGATATGCATCACTACCAATTGAACATTGATATATGTCTATGTTGTTTATGCGGAAAGAAATATATTACATTAGCCTACTTTTGATACGGTGATTTGTTATGCCTTTGTTATGATAGTAAGAATAACAGTTCATGTTTATATTTATATCTAATCTATTAATTTAGAATCATATTATATATACTGTTATAAGTTGTTATTTAAGTTTTGGACCATTTCAAAAATGTTACAGTCTAATTACACACTACTTATATTAATATCATAAGAATTATTTAAATTAAACCAACGTGGTAACATAAAACTAAACCAACGCTATATTAAACGTATATTCAGTTATCTACTAAACCAACATCATATTAAGCTGCTATTGGACCTGATCAATACACGACTGACTGATTATAGTAACTATGGGTGTTGTCTCCGTGCAAGCGCGGGGTCTTGGACGGAGTTCTTATTACATCTCAATATTTTCTACGGTTATTGTAGTTATAAAGTTTACGATTTGGGTTAATCATTATTTTTCAATTTTTATTGTTATAGGGTTAGAGTTGTGCTGATGAACTTTGTAGGCATTGTTCTCCACTTATGAAGGAGTAAATTGTTTTAGTATTGTGATTGTTATAGTTTGTGCATGGTCTTGCTTGCTGTGTCACTGAGGCTTATTGTTTGTTTGTCTTTTAATTTGTTTCTTGTAATGTTGAGAATACATAAATTCTATTAAGGTTATTGAGAGTACATTTTGTTTATGAATATTTTTCTCCAGTTTAGTTGTGTAACTTATGTGTATTAAGTAATATTTTTATTTTTATTATTATGTTTGTTATATGTTTTTTTTATTCTTAAACTTGTCATTTTTTACCGGACCTTAAAAACAAATACATGAAATTTTGTAGAAATAACTATAAAATGAGTGACAATTATGAGTATTTGGGCTTTAATGGGTTTTAAACAAATTTATGTATTTCTCATAAGAAGATAATAACATTGGCTTGTTGACATTGAGCATGTAAGCTATTTTCATAAGAAAAGATGAGTAAGAAGGTGGAGATATTGTTGTCGCCTTTGTGTTTGTCAGGATTGTCTCTTGTATCTTTTGGTGTGCATGTGTTTGTTTCTCTTTTATTTGATGGGTAATATGTAAACAAAAATCATTGTTAGTTATATTTATCAGAGTTTGTAACTTACTATGTTTTTTGATTTAGCTGATTTCACTTATCTTGGTTGTCGTCTTTGTCTTTTTCATAAGCATCTGTGAAAGTAAGATTGTAAATTGTTAAATAGTTGGCTGTGTAGTTTGTATTTATTTAGATGACTCAATGTATGTGTCGTTGAGTTTTAGTTGAGGTGATTGGTTTGGTATATTTGGTTTGAAGTTTATTTGTAAGATTAGAGAAAAAAAGAGGTAGTCATTAATGATTCATTTTTTTTTTTAATTTTAGTTTTGGTGTTTTGATTGTTGTAGTTTCTTTTGAATTGTAAAATAAAGGTTTGTGTGAAATTAGTTTAATAAGTAAAAGAGATAAATAGGCAACTGCCGATCTTGGGTAGGAAATATTTTTAATCATTGATGTTAACACCATATAGACAATAATATGAAGGGAACTGTGTGTTGATTGTTTCTTACGGGTCAATGAAGAGGAAACGGATAATGACTTGAGTTATTTCTTTGGTGAGGTCAGAGCCCTAAACATAAGGGATTTACCAACCACATTTGCGAGATTAAATATCACTTATGATATTGAAACATAATATAAACCTAGGTGCAATATGATAATATACCTTGGAGTCTAGGTCTGTGTTCACAAGCACTTGGAGATTGCCGAACAACCTAATCATACTGGAGATTGATATGAGGAGCACATATGATGACTTCATCAATAATGGTTGGTGGGATGAAACTAATGAGGAATGAATAGTTATCTTGTACATGCTTGAGCACTTAGAAACCTCAAAACGATCGACTTTCACAATGGAACTAGTTTTCAAAAATGACATGTAATGATTAGCACGCCCGGCAGGAATGAACCCATGAGTCATGGAATCTGCAAATAACATTATTCAACAAAGAATCAGAAAATCAATAAAAAAAATTATGTTAAATAAGTGTGATAGATTGAAGATTAACTTACCTTTCATCAAGGAAGAAAACAGTGATTTCCATAAACTCATTGTCTTTCTTGAAATTCAGAGAATCCTAGAAGCGGAGAAGGCGAGCGACTATGCTCTGACTACTACGACCAATACGGAGAGACTCGAAGGTTGAGTGACGGACGCCGGTTTGAGGAACTGGAGAAGCAGAGAGAGACATTTTATAGAAGATGGTTAAGCTAAAAGGAATCAATGAGTTTTGTGGAGGTTCATCAAAGATGAGAATCACATATAGGATTTACAGAGGGGCTACAAATCAGGAATGTTTATGAGCAAGCGATTTAAGATGGATAGATGAAAAGTTCACCGGTGAAAAAAAGATTATGAACATAGACGACGCAACTCTATAACTCAGACATGTCTGAGACGATGATGAAGAGAACTCTAACTCATGATAAACGATGATGGTTTACAATATGGGAAAATTATAATTGTTGCAAACATGGACTTTTTCTTCATATGACGTGATGAAACCCATTAAAAAACAAAACCCGTAATACACTTGCAAGCCCGACCCTCAGAGGAAAACATAAAAGCAAAGGCTTTCGACCTTCATAAATATATATTAGTTTTCATCATCAATATAGAAATTATCATTTAGTTTAGTGGTACAAATGTTAGTGTTGGAATCTCAATGACACGGATTCGAACCATGAGTTAGTAAAATCCAATTTTTTATCAATGCTTTTTTTTTTTAAGTGGGACATAATTGATGCTGAGGTGGCAGCCTTAGGAGAGAGTAAACTCCCCCCATTATATTATAGATAGACTAAGGATGTTGGCCCCGCGCAAACGCGGAGTCGTAGATAAAGTTCATGTTTCATCTCAATATTTGCTAGGGTTACAGTAGTTGTTATGTTTACGTTTTAGGTTGACTATTTTTTCAAGTTTTTTTATTGTTTTAGGGTTAGAGTTGTGATGATGAACTGTGTAGGCATTGTTCTCAACTTATGAAAGACTAAACTGTTTTAGTATTGTGACTGTTATAATTCACTGTGTTGCTTATTGTGTCACTGAAACTTATTGTTTGTTTGTCTTTTTAATTTGCTTCTTGTATTATTGAGAGTACATTAATTATATTAAGGTTGTTGAGAGTGCCTTTTGTTTCTCAATATTTTTTCTTCAGTTTAGTTGTGTAAGTTGTGTGTATTAAATAATATTTTTTATTATTCTTATTATGTTTGTTATCTATTTTTTTTATTTTCTTATTATGAGTGACAATTTTGAGTATTTGGGCTTTAACATGTTTTAAACAAATTTATTTATTTCTCATAAGAAGACAATAGCATTGGTATGTTGATGTTGGGCATGTAAGTTGTTTTCATAGAAAAAGAGGAGTGAGCATGTGGAGATGTTGTTGCCGCCTTTTTGTATGTTGGGATTGTCTCTTGTATCTCTTGGTGTGCAAGTATTTGTTTCTCTTTTATTTGAAGGGTAATATGTAAACACAAATTGTTGTTAGTTGTATTTATCAGAGTTTGTAACTTATTGTGCTTTTTAGTTTAGGTGATTTCACTGATTATGGTTGTCGTCTTCGTCTTCTTCGTAAGCATATGCAAAAGTAAATTTGTAAATTGTTAAATAGTTGGCTAGGCCTGAGTGTTTCTACCCTAACCCGAAATACCTACCTAAACCCAAACCGGATCCAAATCGTAATATAAAAATATCCAAAGAGGACTTATAGTTTAGTACTTTGGAGTTCCGATATAACCAGAACCAAACAAAAATCTAAACTAGGATCCGAAGGTATCCAAAATTAGTTAAATATGTTACTATTTTTTATATATTTAAGGTAATTTAGTTATTTTATAGTGTCTTAAAAGATTTTTATAATTTTTATTTGTTATTTTGAATATTTTTAGTTAATTTAGATAGTTTAACTATTCTTAATTAGATTTGTGAATAATATATATATTCTGTATTTTTTTTGTCAATTTTTCAGGTTTTAAAAAAATTATTTTTAGACGATTTCAAACATTGGTTATAATCCGATCCGAACTGAATCCTGAAGGAACCGGACCGTACCCAATCCGATAGTTAGTAAAAATCGATTGGTACTTGTGAACATAATACCGAAAATCCGAAAATCCAAATCAACCGAACCAAAACCTATTGGACACCCGAACGCCTAGGCCTATAGTTGTCTGTGTAGTTTGTATTTATTTACCTAACTTGATGTATGTGTAGTTGAGTTTTAGTTGAGGTGATTGGTTTGATATATTTGTTTTGAAGTTTATTTGTAAGATTATAGAAAAAAAAAGAGTAGTGATCGTTAATGATTCATCTTTTTTGGGATTCTAGTTTTTGGTGTTTTGATTGTTTGGGTTGTTATGGTTTCTTTTAAACTGTAAAATAAAAGTTTGTGTGAAATTAGACTACCAAAAATCTTGGGTGGGAAATATTTTTGATCATTGATGGTAGCACCATATAGACAATAATACGAAGGAAATTGTATGTTGATTGTTTCTTACGGGTCAATAAAGAAACGGATAACAAATCGAGTTATTTCTTTGGTGAGGTCAAAGTCCTGAACATAACATATTTTTCCAACCATATATGTGAGTTTAAATATCAGTTATGATATCTAAACATAATATAAACACAGCTGCAATATGATAATATACCTGAGAGTTCTAGGTTTATGTTTGCAAACATTTGGAGATTGTCGAACCGCTTGATCATGACTGGAGATTAATCTCAGGAGAACCCGTGATGACTTCATCAATAATAGTTGGTAGGATGAAATGAATGAGGAATGGATGATCAGTTATCTTGTACATGCTTGAGCACTTAGCAACCTCAACACGATCGACTTTCACAATGGAACTGGCTTTCAAAGATGACATGTAATGATTAGCACGTACGGCGGAAATGAACCCATGAATCATAGGTCTGCAAATAATATTATTCAACAAAGAAACATGAAATCAATTAAAACAATTATAAAGAACCGTGATTCCCATAAACTCACTGACTTTCTTGAAATTCAGGAAATTTCAAAAGCGGAGAAGTCGAGCGACTATGCTCTGACTACTACGACCAAGATGGAGAGACTCGAAGGTTGAGTGACATACGCCGGTAACGCCGGTTTGAGAAACTGGAGAAACAGAAAAAGACATTTTTTAGAATATGGTTAAAGCTAAGAGGAATCAATGAATTTTGTGGAGATGCAGATTGGGTTTATCAAAGATGAGAATCATATATAGGGTTTAAAGAGAGGCTACCAATGACGAATATTTATGATCAAGCGATTTAAGATGGGGAGATGAAGAGTTCAACGGTGAAAAAATAGATTATGAACAGATACACAACACATCTCTGTAACTTAGACATGTCTGAAACAATGATGAAAATAATCCTAACTTATGTTAAACGGCGACGGTTTACAATATAGAAAAACTATAATTGTTGTAAACTTGAGCTTTTTCTTCATATAACGTGATGAAGCCCATTTAAAAATGAAACTCATAATACACTTGAAGGTCTGATCCTCAGAGGAAGCCAAAGAAGCAAAGACTTTCAACTTTCATAAATATATTTTTGTTTCAGCCATCAATGTACAAAATATCATTTAGTTTATTTGTATAAATAATGGTCTTTGTTTCTCAATAAGGTTCAAACCATGAACTTTACAATTTTTCATATTTTTTTTAAAGTGAGATCCACCTGATGCTGAGGTGGACACTTCAATAAAATTCTTAGCATATGTTTAACTGTATATCTACAACTATATATAACTTTTTAAAAAAAAATTGAAACTCACAAACTACAAAGTACGAAGAAAACTTAGCGGTGGAGAGGTAAGAGAGAGAGAGAGAGAGAGAGAGAGAGAGAGAGTAAACAAGGGTTTTTACAGTTACTCTAACTGATGAAAAACACTTATAAATATAGATAAACTAGTGTCAAGGAAAAAAGTGCCAAAACTAAAGAAGCGGTTATTTAATGCCTAACGATTAGAAACTTAATCAGATAAAATAACCTAAGTATAAAATATAATTTTCTCATTAATTTAAGGATCTCACGCAAAGGATTCACCCAAGCTGTCCAGGAAATCATGATGGGTCAACTGAAGATTGAAGATCAAACCAGTCCAATCCTATTCTCGACTAGCATTCATGGGCAAACCAGAGTTACCTTTTGTATTAGTTATCTAGGTTCATCCCTCTTTCCAAATGCAATCGTCCAACCTGCCTAAAATGGAGGCGCGTCCTGACCAGGTAAGTAAAAATTTTGAAATGCATTTCATTATGTTTTCTAACTGAGATTTTTTTTTCCCTTTCTATTAGCAAGAAAACATAAGGCATTTGTTTAGATAATCTAAAATGGAAAAAACTTAGATGCAGTTAGCATGATTATAAGTAAATTCTACATGTGGTAAGCATTCTTCCCAGGTTTTAATGTTCTTTTTAATCAATGCACACAACAAGGTAGACAATGTCCTATTGACAACTTCAGTTTGTCCATCAGATTGTGGATGACAAGTAGTAGAGAAACAAAATTTGGTTCCTAGCTTAGACCATAACATTTTCCAAAAGAAGCTAAGAAATTTGGTGTCTCTATCAGAAACAATCGTCCTAGGCATGCCATGAAGCCTAACAATCTCCTTAAAGAACAAACTAGCAACATTCACATCATCATCAGTCTTATGGCAAGGAATAAAATGAGCCATTTTAGAAAACCTATCAACAACAACAAACACATAATATTTTCCAGTCTTAGTTCTTTGTAATTCAACAACAAAATCCATTGAAATGTCATGCCATGGATGCAAAGAAATGGGTAAAGAAGTATACAGTCCGTGGTTTTGGATTTTGGACTTAGCTTGTTTGCAAGTGACACACCTTTCACAAGATTTTTCTACATCTCTTCTCATGTGTGGCCAAAAGAAATGTTCTTGCATTCCATTCAGAGTCTTAGCCAGGCCAAAATGTCCTCTAAGTCCACCTGCGTGAGCTTCCTTGACAAACAAATCTCTCAAAGAGGAGTTAAGCACATATAGTCTATTTTCAAAGAATATAAAACCATCATTCTTGTAGTATTTACCACGACCAAACTTCTCACAAGAAGCATATATGTCTTTAAAAACAGAATCATTGGCATACAAAGTCTTGATATGCTCAAATCCAAGGAACATGGTTTCAAGAGTGGCTAAGAGAACATACCTTCGAGATAGTGCATCAGCAACTATATTATCCTTACCTTTCTTGTATTTGATCACATAGGGAAATGTTTCAATGAATTCTATCCACCTCGCATGTCTCTTATTCAGTTTTTGCTGTCCCTTTAGATGCTTGAGAGACTCATGATCAATGTGAACAACAAACTCTTTGGGCCAAAGATAGTGTTGCCATGTCTGTAGGGCTTTCACAAGTGCATAGAGTTCTTTTTCATACGTTGGATAGTTCACAGTAGCTCCTCCAAGCTTCTCACTAAAGAAGACTATAAGTTTCTTCTCCTGCATAAGCACACCACCTACACCAACACCAGATGCATCACATTCTATTTCAAAGTTTTAGAAAAGTCAGGAAGGGAAATAACCGACGAGTTGGTAAGTTTCTCCTTCAAAGCTTGGAATGCTTCTTCCTGTGCTTGTTCCCACTTGAACACACCGTTTTTCTTGATTACTTCAGTTAGTGGTGCATCCAAAGTACTTAATCCTTGGCAAATCTTATGTAGAAACCAGCTAGACCATGAAAGCTTCTCACTTCACCAACTGTCTTTGGACTTGGCCATTCTATGATAGCTTTGATATTTTCTTCATCAACCTTGATTCCATCTGCACTCACGACAAAACCTAAAAAGAAAAGGTTATCTGTTCCAAAAGTATATTTCTTTAAGTTAGCAAACACGAATTCTTTTCTAAGCAATTATAGAACCTTCCTAAGATGTTCAATATGCTCATCCAAGCTCTTACTAAAGATCAAAATGTCATCAAAGTAAACTACAACAAAATGACCTATAAATGATCTCAGAACATGGTTCATTACAGTCTCATGAAAGTACTAGGTGCATTAGTCAGCCCAAATGGCATTACTAACCATTCATATAGTCCCTACTTTGTTTGAAAAGCAATTTTTACACTCATCACTCTCTTTCATTCTAATCTAGTGATATCCACTTTCCAAATCAACCTTAGAAAATATGCTAGAACCATGCAACTCATCAAGCATATCATCTAATCTAGGAATGGGGTGTCAATACTTTACAGTGATATTGTTGATGGCTCTGCAATCGATACACATCCTCCAACTACCATCTTTCTTTGGTACAAGCAAGACTGAAACAGCACACGGACTCATACTCTCACATATATGACATTTTCCATAAGTTCAGTGACTTGTTGTTGTAGTTCCTTGGTCTCCAAAGGATTGTCTTATAGGCTGGTTTGTTTGGAAGTGAAGCTCCTGGGATACAATCGATTTGATTCTCTATTCCCCTGATTGGTGGCAAGCCTTGTGGATTTTCTTCTGGAAATACATCTTTGAACTCCTGCAAAAGTAACTGTATTTTGCTAGGAATGTCCTGCATTGGCCTTGTTATATTATAGCATTCTTTAACCACAAATAATAAATGAGGAAAGTGACTTCCCTTTGGCTTACGAAGCAATAGATTGGAGGCTGTTTGGATTTTGATTCTGATTGAGCTTTGTTCTTTTTCAAGGCTATCTGATCGAGATGAACTTCTTGGGGTGTCAAAGGAACCAAAGCTGTCTTTTTTTTTCCTTGAAATCAAACGAGTATCTATTGGTGAATCCATAATGAACTACTCTTCTATCTGATTGCCAAGGTCTTCCAAGAAAAATGTGTCCAACATCCATTGACAATACATCACACAATACTTCATCTTCATACTTCCCAATAGACAATGATACCTTAACCTTGTTCTTTACTTCCAGCTCTCCCTCGTCATTAAGACATTGTAACTTGTAGGCTATTGGCCATTTCATCACCTTCAAACCAAGTTTCTCCACAATTGTTTTTACTTGCAACATTGGTACAGCTTCCTCCATCTATAACTAAGATGCAAACTTTGCCTTGGACAACACATCGAGTCTGAAACATATTCTCTCTTTGTTCATCTCCAACAGTCTTGGTTTGCAGGTTTAGTGTTCTCCTGGTGACAAGTAACTCTCCTTTGGCAGGCATCTCTACTTATTCTTCTTCGTACTCTGATCGTTCTCCTTCTGATTCCACCTCTCCATTTTCTCTAATGAATATCACCCTTTTGTTGGAAAAGCTACTGGAGTAATGACCATAACCTTTACATTTGTAGCACTGAATGTCTCTGGTTCTGGATGCAGTGACTACTTCTTTTCCTTTTACACTATGTTCTTTCATCTTTGGTTTGGAGAAGGCTTTAGAATCCTTTGGCTTTTCATCTCTCTGGTAGTTTGGCTTGCTGAATCCATAGCTAGGCTTGTAACCTTTTCGTTTTAGTTGCTTCTCAAACATGATTGTCTTGTGTAGAAGATCCTCCATCTCCACGTAATGATGAATTCTAATCTGTCAATGATGTTTCTGTTTAGTCCACCCATGAATCGAGCCATTGTTGCCTCTTTGTCTTCTTGAATGTCAGATCTCAGCATAAGAGTCTCCAACTCCTTGTAATACTCTTCAACTGATCTATTACCTTGTGACAAGTTTCTGAGCTTGAAATGTAGTTCCCTGTGGTAATGGCTTGGTACAAATCTCTTCCTCACGATTACCTTCATTTGAGTTCATGTTCTACATGGAGATCTCCTGCTCTTCTTCTTTCTGTAAAGAGGTTATCCCACCAACTCAGAGCATACTCTTTGAACTCAGTAGGCGCAACCTTCAGTTTGTATTCTTTAGTATAATCTCTGCAGTTGAACACAAGTTCAATCTTCTTTTCCCACCCTAGGTACTCTTCTAAATCAGCAGTGCCTTTAAACTCATGAATCTTTAGTTTCAAACCACCCAGAGGATCATTGGTTTGTGGTCTATCTCCTTTGACTTGTCTTCTTCTTCTAGAGACACTGGATCGGTTTGTATGGCTATAGTAGCTTTATGTAGCAGATTGGTCTGAAGTTCTTCTTGGTCCCTCACGATCTGATTGCACAACCTCAGATCTGAAGGTTTCTAGCTTCTGATCCATCAAAGTAGACATCTGTGCAGTCAAAGCATCAAGCAGTAGTTGATCCATCCCATTGTTCCGATTGTTTTCTTTTCCCATGGTTCCTGAACAGATTCCAAACACTGAACCAATAAAGTTGTTCACATAAACATGATATAACAGGAAATCAATGAAACTGAATCTAGAATAATCAGATTTCAATTTTCATGAAGAACCATAATTCTTTCTCTGCAATTTCGAAAATCAGATTCAGTTTATTTAGCAACTTCAGCACTTTTTCTAGGTAGATCTGACCTTATTAAATAAAATTTTAGCAAGATCTAAACTTGAGAAAATATTTGAACATAGAATACGAGAAGTCTAAAAGTTGCAGAACTGGAAAAACACAACATGATGATGGAGATCAGCTCTAATACCACTTAATATGATCCTAGGTGTGAGGATCAAGTCCCTGAATTCTCTCCAACGATTGTGATGGCGAAAGTGTAGAATTCTCTATAGCTCCAGAGTGCTCAAGGCGACTTTCCAAAGTGCCCACTTTGATGCTGTAGGAAAACAAATAATGGATTGAGTTGATACTTCTAAGAGATGCGGAAATGACTCTTTGACTATCAGGATTTGCTTGTAATGTAAGGATGAAGATCTGAAATACACTAGACAAACTTTGATCAAACAAGATTCAGAGAATGTTTTGATAGAAAAAGTTTGATGATTTTATTGAGGTTTTCGACCAGAATATAAAGAGAAGAAGACTGTACATGCACAGCTTCTTGGAAACACACAAGATAATTAAAGCAAACAAAGACTAAATTTCAAATTTTAAAAGATAGGCTCCTCTGTTTCTCGCTGGACGAAAATAGGATAGAAATGGGCTTAGTTTTGGCTTAGTTTCATCAAGAGGCTTTTGTATAAGTGTTGGTCAAAGCCTCATTAAAAACCTTGTTCAGAAAATCCAAAAGGACAAAACCAAACCAAGTAAAAGAGTGCAAGTCACAACACCTCTCTTGATGAATGTCTTAGACAACTTGAATCACAACCAATGTCGTTGGATAAGCACATTCTAGACTGACATGGATACTGTGTAAGATTTGATGAAGAGCTTGATGGAATCTCTCTTGCTTTGGCCTAGTCATTGGAACAAGTGGTATGTCTAGATCTTTTTCCTTTGTCTCCTCAGGTTCAAGCTGTTCCATCTCCTTAGTTCCTTTGCTGGTCAAAATCATATCACTTACTATCCACTGATCTTGTTTAGAGAGACACACATACAACAACTTGATCCCATCTCCATCGATATATCCTCTATCGAAAAGCATTCATCGACCATCTAACATCATCCTTCCATCCTCCAATCATTTCATCCCTATTCTATCATAATCATCCTCATTCATCTCTTGTTTCATCATTAGTCTCATATCTTTGCACCTCTTTGTTTCAGGTTGCATATCGACTCCAAATCGTCCATTGACCACTCGCCCATTCCATCGAACGATCAGATGTGAAACCTATATTGTTCGGATTAGACATACCTGGATCTGTGCACGTATTATTTTGAGTCCATCTTCGTTGTCATCGAAGCTCTGTGAACATAATGGTTTTAAGTCTTTGGTGGTTGAAGTAACCTCTCTCGGTTCTTGATGGGGGCGCACGTTTGGTAGGTTGGTGGCGTCTTCTGGTAAACGACTCTCTCTCCCAATTGGTGGCACATATTGAGTGTCTTTGTGAAGGTATGGTGTAGATCTTGCTTGGATCAATCCGGTTAGGGTCTATCTTTTTTTTTAAGATTCTCATGCTCAAGTCGGTTTGGAGGCCACTTCCAGGTTCTGCTTTCTTGCTCAAGTTACAAGGACGGGACCATCTTGCCTCTGGTGAAGGTGACCTAAATCGGCTGCGAAAGGCTGTCTTGCGATATGGTGGTGGAGTCACAGTTATTTTCCGGTTAGGTTCAAGTTCGTTGTTCCATGTTGACGTTGTCATCTTGCGATGTGATGGGGTTTTGGGTTTAGCTAAGGTTGGCTGTGGTCTACTGTTCCGTGTCGGTTTATGACAAGTGTACAATTAATTATGAATTATGCTTTGTAATCTAATCTATTAAAAGTGAAGTACATTTGGAAAATAACCCTTACTTTACTATTATAATTACAATTTTCTGCCATCAATATTATGAATACTTCTTTACTAAACAATTAAGAGGCTTTCGCCTTTTTTTTACCGAGGCCTGACTACCCCACCTCGATGGCCATAAAATAAATCATTTCTTTTAACTTCAAACCAGACCAAAACACGGTTTAATTTAATGATGCTACCACATTTGTTGCATAATGCGGATCAATCTTAGAGCAGCACAACAATCCACAACAAAAATATTAGGATTAAGATCACTATCAAATTCATTTTGTTACTTAATACACGAAATCATTACAAATCATTTTATCTGTGTAACACTAAATATATCTACCATGACAAATGCACATTATATATAAATGTGACTCGGTTTACATCTAATTGTAAAATTTCTATCCGGTTTAGTGTTGTTTTTCTAACAAAGTCCGGTTTAGTGTTTAGTCATAGTAAACACAGTATAAATAATGGATATTTACTTTACGAAATTTATAAATTTATGATATTTAATATTAAATAACTGCACAAAATATATTACTCGAATATTCATTTACGATATATTATCACCTATATGGAAGATAAATAATGAATATTCTAAAAACACTCTATTCCTTTTTACGATACCATTTATTCAGATGGTAATCGTGATAAGGAGACTAACATAACAAATATTATATGGTTTAAACCAACTCATAATCTTTTTTCTTAACAACAAAACACCTCATAACCTAAATTCTAAATTATTGTGACAAAGCTTAATATATAAGCTTAACAGGATAGGTTATTAATTACCACATTAAATGTATATTCATATTCTAAAATCTTGCAAACGCACGTTTTGAATAATTTGTGGAGCTAGATTTTTATGATCTTTATACAAGCCATCTATATATGTACTATTCGTAAACTTTGAGATCAATTCATATTCCGATATTTCTAAAAATGTCTAGCAAGGCAAATATTACTCTTCACGAAAAAGTCAAACCATTTAAAATAGGATGGTGAATTTAGGTAAAATAATTTCATTCATACAAACAAAATACCAGATTTTGATTTGTACCTACATCAACTATATATTGCATACATATTTTATATTAATATTAGTTCAATTAATATCTATTTCAATAAAAAATATAAACAAATGTTTTATGCAATTCATACCTATAAAAATGAATAAATGAATAAATGCATTACAATCCTTATATTAAATAAAAACATGTCTTAGTCATCTGTTAAAACGGTATTTTACCAAAAAACATAGACGAAATATTGAATCTAAAACAAAAAACGAACACCTGCACGGACGTGCATGTAAGGGTATCAAAATGGATAAAAATTAATGGGTCAATCCAAACTAATCCAAACCATGGATCCTAATGGATAGAAAAATTGAGTACAAATTGATTAATGGATAAAATGGATTAATGAGTTTAATGGATTGGGTAAATATAGTTTGGATTATAATGGGTAATGAGTTATCCATAACCAAACCAATAAAAAATTATAACAAACAAAAACTTAAATCAAAAATAGAAATAAAAAATAATCAAACAAAAAATTTAAACCAAATTTACACCAAACTTTATTTATTTTCTCATATATATAATTAAATTATCATAAACTAAATCTAACATAATTCTCATATATATATATATATATATATTTCTTTTTTTGTTAGTTTATTAATATTAATAAACTAAATTTAATAAAAAAAATTACGAAAGCCATAAAATAAGTTTTTTTTCACCAAAACTATAAATTATTTTTTTTTATCAAAACTTTTAAATAGTGTTTTCTCGCCAAAAACATAATATTGTGTTTTCCCGCAGAAACCATAAATCGATTTTTCCCGCATAAATCATAAACCACAAAATCATGTTTTCCCGCCAAAATCACAAAATTAGGTTTTTCCGCCAAAACCATAAAATTGTGTGTTTCCTGCTAAAAATGCAAATCGAGTTTCCCGCCAAAACCGAAAACTATGTTTTCCCGCTAAAACTATAAAATTGAGTTTCCCACCAAAACCGCAAAAATATATTTTTCCGCCAAAATCACAAATTCATGTTTTCCCGCCAAATCCATAAAACTGTGTTTTCCCGCCAAAAATGCAAATCGAGTTTCCTGCCAAAGTCGTAAAACTGTTTTTTTCTCGCCAAAACTGTTAATCCGCATTTTCCCGCCAAAACCGTCAAATAGTGTTCCCCGCCAAAACCATAAAATTGAGTTTTCCGCCAAAACCGCAAAAATGTATTTTTTCGTCAAAATCATATTTTCCCGCCAAAACTGTGTTTTCCTACCAAAACCGTAAACTGTATTTTCCCCCTAAAACCATTAAACTGTGTTTTTTTTGCGAAAACCGCATCCAACAAAACCGCACGCCAAAACTGGAAAATTGGGGTTTCCCGCAAAAACCGTAAAATCATGTTTTCTCGCCAAAACTGTAAAATTATATTTTCCCACTAAAACCGTAAAATTTATTTTCCCGCCCAAAACTGCAAAATTGTGTTTTCCGCTCACGGCGTGTTTTTTGGCCATAACCGTAAAAAAGAAAATATTCGCTAAAACCGTAAAATTGAGTTTTTCCGTCAAAATTGCAAAACTTGTGTTTTCCTGCCAAATTGTTAAATATAGTGATTCTCACTAAAATTACAAAATTATTTTTTCCGCCAAATGGCAAAATTGTATTTTCCACTAAAACTATATATTATGTTTTCTAAGTCTAAATAATATTTTTATTTTCTGCTCCAAAGTAATATTTTTACTTAATATTTTTTTTTGTAACACATAATAACCATTTAAACTATGAAACTATTGTTCATGGGTTAACCATTAAAACCATTAACTCATTAATTTAAATAAGTTATGGATTGATAAGTAAGTTATGGATTGATCCAATCCATTTAATAAATGAATTGGTTTTATCCATTACCTAGATAAGCTTAAAACCATTTGGATATGGTATGGTTCAGGTTGGTTTACCCATTTTGACACCCCTACATGCAGGTTATGACAAACTAGTTTTTTCAATAAAAAAAAGTTTATAAAAATTTGTTTCCTGTTGTATTGTTCTTATTTATATATATAAGAAAAACTTTTATCAAAAAAATTAAATTCATACACCAATACCGGTTATGACATCAAGCTTGAACTTCCTGACTCAAAATATATCTACAGATTCTATATCAGCAATATGTTTTTGTAATATACTGGTGGTGGCTACAAGATGACGATTTAATATTTATCTTACAAACTAATTTAAGTTTTACAAATACTTTTATTATTGGTCCATACTTTTTTGGACTTATGGTCTTTACGTGTTTAACAAGGCCGACACGGCGACACCAGCACTAATTCTATGGGTTTTATCAAATCATATGTTTCCCTGAAACAAGAAAAATTTAAGCAAAGAGAGACGACTGTGAAAGTGAGGATAATTTCGAAAACTCTTGATATTTGTTTCCACCATTAATTTGATTGACACAAGACTCCATTATTGTTTCGTAGAGACTAAGGTGAAAGCGATAGTTCTGAAAATCTGTTGAAGACTATTCATTTTAAAATATATTGGAGTACAATTTGATCAACAAATTATAGTTATATCTCGTTATCGTTTGTGTCCAAAACTTTCTAAGAGGTCTTATCTTGACAAACTGTACAAGTCTTTTTCTACATTGGGCGTTACGAGAAATTCATTTTAGGAAATATTGAGCTCTTATTAAGAATTTGAATAGTGGTTGTACTTTGTCCTTCTGTTTGAGGATTAAATCGCTCTATTATTGTATGGACAAGATTAACAATATGATGCAGTTTATATTGAGAAATTCCCTTAAATAGCTTTTTTTAGTTAGTTTGTCACAAAAATAGTTTTTAAGGAAGAAAATGACCAAAATGTTTTTTTTAGAAGCTAAAAATTTCATTTATATGCATTTATACCCTTAGGGTTAACTAATTTGGACTTTAGGGTTTAGAGTTAAGGGGTGGGTTTGGGGTTAGGGTTTCAAATTTCAAAAAAAAATTAAAAAAAATCAAAATTTCAAAAAAAAAAAGTCTATTTTGGTCATTTTATTTTTTGAGGGCTATTTTGTGACAAAAGCTTAAAAATGGCTATTTAAGAGAATTGCCCGTTTATATTTCTACTTTATCTTTTTTTTTTATTTGAATTATACATGGATATCCTGGCCTCATATAAATGGTTTAGACTAGTCACGTGTTGCCACATGTATGTTCCCTGTCATTGATGATACCAAAATGTTAATTCCCTAGTAACCATGGCTCAAACCATGATGGTTTCACCGTATTAGGTTTTTGTCTTCAAGTTAATCACCATCAGATCATAAATCTTGTTTTAAAAAAAGTCCAATTTGCCTTTGCAGAATTTTTTGTTTGTTTGCACTGTTGCGTATTTGAATTGATTTTTAAAAAAAAATCAGATGACAAATGTTACTGTTAGACGTACTTATATAGTAGGCCAAAGATAGACTAAGCATTGCACATATACATTATGTAAATATATACGTCCGAAGCCTGTATAACTAGACATATGTAAAATAACATCAAATAACATTATGAAGCATATTAAATATTATTTAAACTTAACAATATCAAAGAAGTAATACATTTATCGGCCAAACCAACTAAAGAAGAGTTGGCAAGGGTATTGGATTTTCAATCCTTTTGGGTACAGAGATGTCAACCCGTTCAAATATTTATAAAATTTAGTTTTGTTTTAGTCCGTTATTCTCAGCACGATCTATGTGTTGAAGACGACCGTCATTCTCTTTTTCGTCTCTCTCTTTCTTCTTCGGCAATGGCAAGCTCCTGTCGCGAGTCTGTTCCGTTGTGGGTTTGCTTTTCGGGTCAAATGGAATGCTTACTCTGTCTCGCCTCTCCTCCATCAACTAGTTCTTTGGGCTTGTCAGTAAAATTTTGCGGAGTTTCTTTGGGTGAGGTCATCGTCTCCTTTGTGTTGATATCTGATTCGGGTTCTCCGTGACAGTGGCATTTAAAGCTAGGATTTGAGGCTTGATCTAGGGCATATCTCTGGCCGTTCTTCTATGGAATGGTGCTGGTTTGGTCTGTTTCTTCTGTCTTAAGTTCGGTGGAGTGGCACTTCTTGATGGGTTCTCCTTCTTGAATAATAACTCTTCTTTCAGCTTGTCGTCTTGTGAGGTATGCCATGTTTCTTCGTTTACAGGCGCCGAGTGAAGCTGTTAATGTTCGGTGTGGCTCCTTTGTGTTGAGGTCATCCTTCAGTACCAGATTTGGTGTTAGCCGCATTTTACTAGGTCCGGTTTCTCTGTGTGATATAACGACCACCTATTGTGAGCTGAACTGATGGATAGGATGATATGGTTGTTTCCTACTGAGTTTTATTTTTTTTTTAATTTAAAAACTTTTAAATGTTGATTCTTATTTTGTAAAACTTTATTTTTATATTTTATATAATATATGATTTTAGTTTTAGATTTTTAATTTATTTATTAAATATAGTATTTTAATTTTTAGATTTTAATTTATTTATTAATATTTAAAACTAAAATTAATTATATAAATAAATTTATTACATTCTGACAAATAACTAATCGGTCGAAATATTCCGACGAACCATTACATCAGAAAATTTTGACTACATTGTCCATTAGAATTTTGAAGGTCGTAATAATCAATGTATCCATGTTTAGCCTATTTGGCCATATGACAAGTTCTTCAAGCTTCTAATCAAACCAGGATGAATGGATATGTAAGAAGCTTGATTTGGAACCATTAATCAGTGGAGACTCTCCATGAAATTGAATAAATCTCATTGAAACTGAAATTTAATCAGTGGAGACTCTCCAGCTTGTCGTCTTGTGAGGTATGCCATGTTTCTCACAGAAAAATCACAATCAAAACCTATCTAAACCAGAACCTAACAATAAAATCTAACATTCAAAACCTAAAATCTACAATTTCAAAATTAAAAAGTAACATAAATCAAATGAGGAAGGGGAAGCGATGAATTACATGATTTGTGAGGGGGATTTGAAGAGTTTAGGGTTAGACTCGCCAGATTAGAGAGAAAGAGAGAGAGAGAGTCAGAGAGAATTCATATGTTTTAAAGAGATAGATAGGAGAAATGAGGAAAATGAAGGGGCTTATGTTTCTTTTTACAATCAATGCGTCAGCAGTGAGCGGACAAATTTATAACTGATTTCTTGCCCAAGTTTGTGGAGGACACCATTGGCAGCCGTAATTTCTACCATTAAAATTAGACGCAACTCTCGTTTAACTCCCGCAACTCTCGTTTAACTCCCACAACTCTCGTTTAACTGCCGCTATTTTACAGAGTGTCATGGAAAACACTGGCAGCCTTTGTAAAAAGTATTCGCAGCGACAACTAGTTTGTTTTGTACCATTAATTTTTCCTATTTTGATGTGTAGATTTTGATCGCTCGAAGTGGTCGCAGCGTCCGAATACCGAATAAGGCAAGAATAGGATCATCAGAATTTTGTCATAATATTTTGGAATTTGGCAGTTCACGAAAATTTTGGCGGTTTTTTTTGGGTAAGTTAAATTCCGACAACCCTATACTTTCCGTCGGAATTTGTCGAAGTATTTGGTAATTGGTCAACTGACCAAGTTTCAAGACAAGAATATGTTATATTTGTCGGAATTCCATTGGAATATTCTGACAAATTTGGACGAATATGACATTATATGCATGCTTTTCAATTGGGTAAAATAAGATTTGTCAGAAATCCGTCAGAATATTCTGACAAATTTCTGACTAAAAGAGATTTGTGTTTCAAAATATAAAAAATTGACTCACAATAAAATTTAATAACTTTTGATGTTTTAGAAGGAGTTATCTGCATGTATAAGTATATAAGTGTTTATACGAGATCATATTTTAAAAAATTGATATTGTAAGTTGGATTACTGAAATATGTTTGTTTAAGTATATAAGTGTTTATGAGAGATATTATGTATCTGATGATATATTTGTAGAGGATTTTATAAGTTGAAAAAATAGAATGTTTATTAACTCACATCCTGTTAGATATTTAATATGTGTTTTTATGAACTTGTAGATATCCCAGTTTACATTAATATTGACTAAATCATACCAAAAACTTTTATTCTAAGGAATTCCATTAGAATATACCGAGATAATTACGACGAACTGAACAAATTCGTCGGTGTCGATATGTTCAGACAAAATTTTGAGAAAGTCAAACCTCAAACTGAAACCCTGATATATAAGTGTTTTTATCGGATTTCTATTTGTGTATTCCAAAGGAATTCTGAGAAAGTGTAACCCCAAACCAAAACCCCAATATATAAGTGTTTTTGTCAAAATTCTGTCAGAATATACCGACAAAATTTCTACGACTAACCAATTTTTTTGAATATTAAATAATTTTTTGAAAACATTATAAAACTTATAACAAACTTTTTATCAAAAAATATTTTCTAAAATTAACAAGAACCAAAAACATTCAATCTAAAATATATTTATTTTATGCAACTCTAATAACCAATATATAAAAACAACTCCAAAAATCAATGTCACATATATGATTACAAATTTTCTAAATACAATGACGAAGTCATCGAAAACTTATACAATTGTCATATTTTTAGCAGTTATAAACACAGTTATAAATATCAGTCAGAGTTTAGTTGGAATTTTTTGACAAAATTTTGATGTATACATGTTCTTCGGTATTTTTTCATAATTTGCTTGAAAAATTCTGACAAACTAAATTCCAACGAAATACCAATAATACTTATCTGACAATATTTTGTCCCTCGGAATGTTCGTCAAAATATGTGTCATGTGTTTCTTCTAGTGTATGTTTAGTATATCTTCAAATAATTTATTTAAGAATCGTTTCTTAACTTTTTCTTAACTAAAATTAAGAAACGGTTCTTACATCACGCTAAGAACTCCGTCATAAAAACCCTGCAATAATCATGGCCTAAGAGTTTCTAAGAAACTGCTAACACTACTAAAAATATTTTCTTAGACCATCTCCATTGGTGGTTTTTTTTTTGGGAAAATTGCCAAAACCAACCTAAAACTTGAATTCAAATGCAAAAGTGTACCCAAACATCAATCAAATGCAAAAGTAACCTAAAAGTGTAGTGAAATTACAACAACCCCCTTATGACCAAAAAAAAAACTATATGCGTTTTTATCTTTATAGCCTATTTAAGTCTTCCGTCTTTTTAAGTCTTCTGTGATTTTGTAAGTCTTCTAAGAAGACTTACATGTAAGTCTTCTCGCTTAGTAAATTTTAAAAATAATTTATAAATTATATAAAAAATATTTTTATGGAGGAAAAATCTAAATCATGTAATAACAAACATTTGTAAATGATATAAATTAAAATCTAGTANTGTGATTTTGTAAGTCTTCTGAGAAGACTTACATGTAAGTCTTATCGCTTAGTAAATTTTAAAAATAATTTATAAATTATATAAAAAATATTTTTATGGAGGAAAAATCTAAATCATGTAATAACAAACATTTGTAAATGATATAAATTAAAATCTAGTAAAATTGAATTGTTCTCAACATATATGAGTGAATGTATCATCTTTTGATATTCTTTGGTCTAGGGTTTGGAAACATATGTCATAGTATTGTATGTATCTTTAGGGTTAGATTTTGGAAGCCTAACCAATTTTTTTAAAAAATCATTTTTTACATATATTTGTTTAGTTTTGTGTATATTAAATAGTTTTGGAGTTGATTTTAAGTTTAGTGAAGTGTTTATTGATATTTAGTTTGTTATTTAGTTTAAGGTAATAGAAGACTTAAGTCTACTAAAAGATATTACGCCAGAAGACTGTAAGTCTTCTGGGTGAATAGTAAATTCAAGGGGTAGAAGACTTTCAGGAAAGTCTTCTGTTTTCTCAGAAAGTCTTCTGTCTTCCCAGAAAGTCTTCTGTCTTCCCAGAAAGTCTTCTGTCTTCCCAGAAAGTCTTCTGTCTTCCCAGAAAGTCTTCTGTCTTCCCAGAAAGTCTCCTGTCTTCCCAGAAAGTCTTCTGTCTTCCCAGAAAGTCTTCTGTCTTCCCAGAAAGTCTTCTGTCTTCCCAGAAAGTCTTCTGTCTTCTCAAAAGACTTCCCTGGAAGTCTTCTCAGAAGACTTACCTGAAAGTTTTCTCAGAAGACTTACTTGAAAGTCTTCTCAGAAGACTTACCTGAAAGTCTTCTGAATCGAAAATATTTAACCTAATTACAATTTGTGTCTCCCTCTATATAAAGAAAGTTTACACATTATCTCCCTTTCTCTCAAATTGCTGCAAGAGAATGTAATGTTTCTCACTCTAAAACTCTCAAACCTCTCTCTAATCTCTTTTATATAGTTCTCATCTTTTAGTCTTTGGATTTGGATTTGCAAGTTTTCAGATCTGGAAGACTTTATGATTGTTTTCTGACGAAATCTTCTCCCATGTCTCCTCTTTCATAACGTATTTGAGTGTTTTAGTAAGTTTTCATGTTTGATTTACATCATTTGTAACTTCTTATTGCTTAAAGTTCTTACCTTTTTCCCAAACTAAAACTCTCTAACCTCTTTCTAATATTTTTGAACTTGAAAAAGAACAAACTTTATATAAATTTTTTATTTTTATCTCATGTCTTCTCACTAATTTATCATGTTTTGCAGATTTTTTGGTTCTCATCTTCTACTCATTTAAAGGTATATATATATATATATATATGATGTATATGTATTTTTGTATATTCTATAAAGATAAATATATCTCATATTCTACTATTTTTCTTTGTTTTGAGGATATTTGAATTTTTTTGCATATGCAGGTTTTTCAGATCTGGGTCAGATTTTAGAAGACTTTTGAGAAGACTTTTGAGAAGACTTTGTTCTCTGTGGGAAGACTTCCAGAAAGTCTTCCAGTGCATTATATGTTAGAAGACTTTGCAGAAGACTTTCTGAAAGTTTCTAACATAATGTACAAGAAGACTTTCTGAAAGTCTTCTAACATAATGTACATGTGTAATAATTTTGTTTATGATTTATTTTGTGATTTGTATGTGTAATCTTTTATTTGTGGATTATTTTATAAATTTGAAGAGATGTCAATGAATTTTTTTTGGTAAATATGTTCATGTCTACAACATTATCTTGCAAAAAAAAGATAAATATGTTCAATGAAATTTTTTTGGTAAATATGTTCATGTCTACAACATAATGTCTACAACATTATCTAACACTTAAACTTAGTTAAATTTACTAAAATGAAAAGGAAAAGAATTTTAAGAAAACTTAATCAAATTCACAAAATATAAACTTTCACTTGAAGTTTTCTGAGAATTTTCGGAAGAAATTTTTTAAAAAATTTAAAAAATTTCTATAAGTTTTTGGAAAGTCTTCTAGCATATAATGTAATAGAAGACTTTATGGAAGTCTTCTAGCATATAATGTACTAGAAGACTTTCATGTAAGTCTTCCTCAGAAGACTTCCACGGAAGTTTTCTTCTGGTAGAAGACTTCTAGGAAGTCTTCTGGAAAGGCCATTTTTGCAATTGTAAATTTAGAAAGGAAGACTTCCAGAGAAGACTTCCATGTAAGTCTTCTCGAGAAAAATGAGAAGACTTCCATGTAAGTCTTCTCGAAAAATAGGTTAGTTTTGCAATTGACCAAATTGTGTCAGAAATTTGACTTTCTGTGGAAGACTTCCAGGAAGTCTTCTCGACAGAAGACTTCCGACAGAAGACCAAAATAACAAAAAAATAAAGCTAGAAGACTTACAGGGAAATCTTCTGCTAGAAGACTTCCTAGAAGACTTCCCTGTAAGTCTTCTCGGTGGAGAAGACTTTCAGTTTAGTCTTCTCCACGAACCAGATCTGAAAAAAATAAAAATTCTTCTTAAGGTGAGATTCATGTTTAACTTCTCCAAGTACATATCATTTCTTAGTGAAAGTTGCATACTTGTTCTTGACCAAGAATCATGAATTTTAGTAACATAAATAAGTTTATAAATTTTAAAATAAAAAAGTTGGGATTTTGGGAAGTAATAAGAGAGAAAGTGAAAGGAAAATAGTTTGTGTGTGTAAGAAATAAGTATATAAAGATGTAGATGTTGATTTTAGAAGCATTAAAAGCTTTAAATTGGTTGTTCATGGTGGTTGGTGTATTGAAGCCAATGACAATATTGTAAATACTTGATGAAGATGAGGATGATATAGTAATACAATCATTTTCAAAAAAAAAAGTAATGGCATTTTCGTGAATTATCCAAACTTCTAGGGTGAAAAAAGAAAGTGGAAATTTCAAAAAACTATGGGTTGGTTTTGCAATTGAGTTCAAGTTTTGAGTCACTTTTGAAAAAAGCCCTTTTTTTTGCTTTATTTTGAAGCAACTTTTGCTCCAATGAAGTTTCATTTCAATGAACAATAATGCTTCAAATTTGAAACAAAATTGTTCGTTACTTCATTTTTGAAGCTTAAATTTTTACATTATAAATTAGTTCTTAACTTTTACTTATTTTAATTTTTTGATAAAATAAAATATATTAATCAATATAACCCAATTAATTTTTAATATTTATTTATTATATAAATTTATTTAATTTATGATATTAAATATTTTTTAAACATCTATTAAATGGAAGATAACATTAAATCACTAATATAAAAGATAACACCAAACTAAACATAAAACTAAAATAATTTAATTGATCATTTGTGGGAAAGATGTATGTCTCGTGCTTCTTTATAAAATCTAGTATTGTTGTTTTTGTTATGTTTAATAGTTTTATATGATAATGTTGATTTTGTGTGAATTGTGTTGGATTATTAAAACATAATAATTGAGTAAAATTAGTAAATATGAAAAAGTATAAAATGTTATTGATAATTAATGATAAAGTAGCGAGAGAATATTCTTAGAATATTTTTTTTTACAAAAAAAATGAAGTAACCAGTGAAGAAAATATAGTTCATTTTTTGTTTCATTTTTAATAAATTGAGCTTTTAAAGCAAAAAATTAAAGTCAACCATTGAAAATGCCTTTAGGTGGCCAATCATGAACCTCGTCACATAAATATTATCATCCTCAAAACTGAAATATGCAACCGTTCTAGGGGTGGCTAGACAAAAAGATAATACATCAAGCAAAAATCAATCTCTGATATCCACATGAGTATGACTACTTAACTACACAAATACTTGCTTATTATTTATAATGTATCTTTCGTTCTACATAAATGATTATCATCATCGACTCATTTCAGTTGAGATTTTTTTGTGTGGATTTGCTGATTCTCCATGACAATGACATAACTTTTGAAAACTAATCAATCTTTTCTTTAAACCATAAAAACAATGCGACAACGAAAAACTCTTGAAATTTCTAGTAATATACTTTCTGTATAAAACCAAAATTCTTTTAGTAAAATTTTGGTAAGTGAGATTTGCATGACGAGTACCAAGTTTAAACAAAACATGTCCTGTATTTAGACATATAAGAAAACAAAGATGTTCTATTTGTAGATAAATATTTTTGATTAGTTTATATAACCAACCAATATATGATGGTTTAGTGATGAAAAACTCATTTGTCGTCAGAGACTAGGAGCGTTCCAAAAAAAGGGGTTAGGCTAGCATTCTAGTTATTCCATTCTAAATTACAATTACTATGGATGTCTTGAACGAAAAAATTAGACGGCGTTCACATACTCCGAATAGTTTAGTAGTCGAGGACCTCGCTCTAGGCTTTCAGTCCAAGATTCCCCAAATTTTCAAAAACTGAGGAGATTAATTAACACAAACAAATACTCCGTCCGTTTCATATTATTTATCCTTTTAGGTTTATACACATATTAAGAAAACATTAGATTTTGTATATTTCCAAAATAAAAACACAATTACCGATACATCTAACCATATTTCAACCAATAAAAAAATAAAGTGAAGAATATTATTAATGAATTTTGCATTGAAACTCTAAAACGATATTTATTTTAAAACGAATTTTTTTTCCTACAATGACAAATAATTTGAAACGGAGGGAGTACAAATTGAACATAGTAAACCCAATAAAACAGTAAAACTAATTCATATTAACTAACAGTCTGAATTACCTAGATGCGTTTTTGACACCATGACATGTTTTCATATTTACGTATTGATGAGACGCCAAGAATTCAACGAAAAGATTATTACTGAAATAGACCTGTATATATGTAACTATACATAACGGCACCATAAAGTTCTTCATACAAAAAATTACTGGAGTCCTAAAATAAAATAAAATAAAAAACCTTACTCTACACAAGTATACGCATAAAAGAAGAAGAAAATTTGAAAATTTAGAAAATCAACCTCCCAAGCTCCAACTTCAAATCTTCATTCTCTACCGGCGTTAAGTTCAAATCCAAACACAAAACCCTCTTTGCGTTACCGCCGCCGGGTTTTTTCATGGCCACCGGAGCTGGCGCTAAACTCCGGCTAGCTCCTCCTCCTCCTCCTCGATGCTTCCTCATGTGGCCACCCAAGGCTTGCCCTACGGCGAACTCAGCACCGCATATGGGACACTCGTGTTTCACCGGTTTGACTCTCTTGGGAGAAGGAGGTGCGTGGCCTTCAAGCGCGGCCGATCTGCGGTGGCTTGCTCGGTGTCCCCCCAAGGCTTGGAACGACGAGAACTCCTTGTTGCATGTCTTGCACGCGAAAACGCGGCTTTTGGTGTCGTGTTGGTGAGCCTTTGACAGAAAAATCAAGCAGCTTGCCATCTTGTTGATCATCTCCATCTCGCTTTCCTTTTCCATTTGTTTTTTTGATGATTCTCTAAACAAATCTCCTTTTGAGAAATGAAAAAATT
>MU105747.1:0-62810 GCA_012274485.2 Sinapis alba
GGAAGAACAACATCTTCTTCTGCCACGTTTTGAAGCCTTTGCCATCAAATTTGTCTGGCATCAATCCTTGAGAGATCATGCCAGGGACAGCCGGAGGAGTTACAACTGCAACCGGAGCACTTGTGGTTCCTTGATTTGAACCAGTTTGATAAAGACCAGCACCGAAAAGGCTACGGCGTGCGGTCTCATCAGCACCATTACCCACAGCTAGGGTAGTTGTTGTTGTTGCTGCAGCGGTTGGCGCTGTGATTCCAGCAGTTGTCACGGTTGCATCTGTTGCTGCGACGTTGAGTGGAGTTTGGTTGATGGTGGTGTCAATGGGGGTGTTGTTTGAATCCGTCATTTTTCTGTTGAGAAAACATGAAAACGGATTAGTACTCCATTCAACAATAACATATTAACATATTATTTGAATAAAAAATAATAGTTTTAAATCGATTGTCATTTTTGGTGTTTGAACCAAATCATATCGATATAAGTTTGAGAAAAACGTTTTGCAATCTCGCTTAAAAGCGTTCGCAGAAACCGTTTGTGGTATATCTAAAACGTTTCGCAGAAAATGCTATAAGCAAACCGCAAACCCGTTTATAGAAAAAAATAAAAAACGTTTCGCAAAATGCTACAAAGCAAAACGCAAACCGTTAATCATTTGGTTTTAATGGAGATCGTTTACAATCGATCATAACCAGAAATGATAATAAGCCAAGACCCGTTTTGCAAACTCGCTTAAAGCGTTCGCAGAAACCGTCAATGAAGGCGTTTTGACTGTTTCACAGACTCGCTTTTAAGAAGCTTCCATGGAAACTAATCGTTTCTATAACATTTTAAGAATTGTATAACAATAAACGTTTGCGATAGTGCTATAAAGCAAAAACGCAAACCGTTATGAGATACTTAAGAAACGTCTCGCGGAAATGCTAGGAAGCAAATCGCAAACACCGTTTCAAAAACGTTTACAAATCCTTAGTACACCGTTTAATAAATCGTTTTCAATCCGATTAAAGCTTTTGAACAGAAAGCGAAATTAGAGTTAAGATTGTAGAAGCCGGAAAACCGAACTGATATAAACAATAATACTAAAGCGATGTTAAGGAAAGAAACGAATCAAAATACGAATTAAAACCGATAAGGAATACGCATTTGTAATAAAGATGGAGGCGAGATATGATCTCTTTCCTTAACTCTAAATATTCGCTTCGTAGTGAGACGAAACTGTGCGAATACCGAGTCCCAGGATACAACCATGGTTAGCGATTCACGCTTCACTCGTGAATGCTCTATCGAACTATTACTACGAAACACTCTCGACTAAAGACTTACGCTAAGGGGTTTGCTGGTTTCACTTTGAGAAGTGTGAAAAAACGTGAGAAATGAAAGAGGAGGAGACGAGCTATTTAAAGAGAGGAATGAGATTTGATTTTCGCAACTGTTACGAAAATATCCCGAAAATCTTGGGAGTAATGCGTTGAGAAACTTACTCCGCAAGATCTCTCTTATGTTGACTCGGTTATGATCCATTTCGAACAAACAAACTTCATGTCGTTTTTAGACAAAAGTCATGCTGTTTTTTTGGAAATAAAATGGCAAAACGTTGGGCTTAATTTGGTACAAAAAGAATCTTATTGGGCCGGAGGCCATCTACCAAGACCAAGCCCACGCCCACGCCCACGCCCACGCCCACGCCCACGCCGAGCCGGACGGACGGCGGCGGGCGGCGCGCGCGTGGGGAGCCTTCCTCTCACCCAAGCCATTTAACATATGGCATGTGAGTGTACATATATATACTACTCTCCCTCTCCTATTTTTCCCGATGTGGGATGTCCCTTACATTTTTAAGTTAAGACAGCAAGGCCTTATAAGACCCGTAGGCCCATTTCATTCACCCTCGCCAATATATTGGTCCAACAATTTCTTGTTCTCTTGATTTAAGTGTTCGTTTCCTTTTTGCAAATTCTGTTAATGTCCCTTCTCTCTTTAACAAATCGTATGTATAGCTAACTAGATCATCTATTCATCTTTATTTGCTTTACGGCATTCTCTTCTCTGTTCGTGATTCCTTTGGAGGAACTATTAAACTTTTAAGTTAAATCCGGTATTATTTTAAGTGGTGTTTTAAAAATTTCTTTTGTTTTATTTTAAATGATATTTTTAAGTTTTTATGTAAAAATTAAATACAATTTGATGTTTTTCATCATTTATATTTTACAGTATAATTTTTATTAGTTAAATTAGCTATAATTATTGTTATTTTTAAGTAAACGAAAAAAATATAATTAAAAAATATAATTTCTTAATCGACGTAAAAAAACCTTCAAAACCACTTATTTGATATTGAAAGAGTATTTATTTAATATATCTTGATATAATACAATAAATTTATGAGGTTAAAACTGAATTTTTTTAAAAAATTATGCATTAAAAATTTATGACCACATTTAATATAAATAAAGATCAATCTTAAAAAAACATTTATTTTGAAAGGTAAGAAATAAATGGCAAGGAGCAATGGAAAAATATCACTTTCGAATACACACGATCAGTTAGGTACTTTTTTTCTTTATGTTATTACAAATACATTGAAATTGTGGAATTGTTATTAATACTCTCTCTATTTCATATTAAATATCGTTTTAGATTTGTGCACATATATTAAAAAATTATTTAATTATGCATATTTTCTATATAAAATATTATTATTCATACAACTAACTATATTCCAATCGATAAGAAATTAAATTAAAAAATAAAGTTAATAAATTATGTATTGAAATACTAAAACGAGATTTGTTTTATAACAAAAAAAATTCTTTACAACTAACACTTAATATGAAACAAAAGAAATACCTTACTAAATACATTGAATTCCATAAAACAAGTATTTAAAAAAAAATCAGTGAACAAGTTTATAATAAACTACTAATTTATTTTTAAACATCAGATTAAAAACAACGTACTTCATCTCGCTTATTGGTTATATAATTATTTATTAAAACAAATAGTAAATGGCAATTTTGTAATATTTTGTAATTACTATGGTTTTCTCGTCTTTATCCACCTAAACTAAATTGTATTGATGATCAAAAGTTAATCTAGTAATTAACTACTCCCTTCGTTCTATTCACAAAAAGTGTCACTTATACACATTTCACACAAATTAAGAAAATGATTGAAATACATTTATATTTGTATTAATTACATCTATTTGATCAATAATATTTGAGATAAATAGATTTATTTATAAAATCAATACATTTTGCAATTAATATTAAACTATAAATTACTTTGAAATTCTAAAACGATATTCTTTGCATAACAAAAAAAAAAATAATAAAACGACATTCTTTGTGTAACAGAGGGAATATTGACTAATAGAATAGAGTTAATTAATATGGGTAATATTCTATATATATATGTGTGTATGTATATATTTAAAATGTTCATTAAATGTATCATCTATTTTTGTTCTGAATACTATATATTGCTACTTTTTAAAAAGGAATATATAAGAGCAAGATTAACCCTAAGAGCCCCTAATGTGCTCTTAGGTTTTTTTTTTTTTGGTTTTGTTGGATTTAAAAAAAAAAAAAAAAAAATTAGGCCAATCGTAGGCTGCCACGTGTCGTGGGGCCCATGAACAGTCTAAGAACCAAGCTCTTGCATAAGAGTTTTATTTTTTGGTGGGCCCCACCCCTTAAGAACCCACCTAAGAGTCACCATTAAAGTTGCTCTAAGAGTTAATATAGTTGGGTCCGAATCTTAGTATACGGGTAAAAGCATAAAAGGCAAGAGCCTGCAGGCTTTGAAGAACACGCTTGAACATCACCACATCAAACGCAAAGTCCAGGAATGGCCGGAATTTTAAGCTTCCTCATATCAGGAGAATGACTCCCTACCAAGGGGTATCTCGGTTTTTCTATTTTGTGTTTTAATCACTATTAATTAGGTGATCATGAGATCAGTGAAAAACAAATTAGATTTCGTGTCCGTAAAAAAAAATCCAATATAAAAAACAAAGAAAAAAAACGAATAGACAAAAGTCTATTTTATGTGAAAAATTGACGATACACAAGGTGAAGTGTTGACTCATTTTGGATGTTATAATCTGCAAGCCTGTAACTATCCCCCAGTTGTTTACTAGCAAATATGAGTCTTTGGTTGTCTGGTGCGATTCCTTCCATGTCTTGAATCATTTTCTTAACACTGTAAACAGTATCTGAGCTATCAACTTCTAAGGTAAAAGTGACTTCACCAGAAACTGTTTTCACAAATATTTGCATTCCACCACTTAAACGATGGACGTGAAGGACTGAGTCCTTCCAGATCTTGTGATCCACCAAACGACCATCCTCTAGCTGTTTACCAGAAAATAACAACATCTGCTGGTGCGCAGGGATTCCCCATCTATCTTCGATCATGTCCTTGACCATGTGAATTGTGTCTAAGCTTTCAACCTCCAGGGCTATGGTTTTGCCTGTAAAAGTCTTAACAAAGATTTTCATGATTCCTTCCAACATGAGAAGCACGAGAATAGTATTCTCTTTTTGGACATTGTAATCAGCCAAGGTATATTCATCCTTCATAAAACGTCCGGTAAAAAGCAGTTTCTGTTTTTCTATAGGAATCCCTTCCTTATCTTGTATCTTTGCCTTGAGGTTGCTAACAGTGTCTGAGCTTTTGACGTCAAGGGTTATTCTGGTTACTCTGGTCTTGTCACATATATTTAGGAAGATTCGCATACCTCTAAATTTGAGAACCAAGTGGAGAGTTGACTCTTTCTGGATATTGTAACTAGCCAACGTACGGTTATCTTCAAGGCTTTTCCCGGCAAAAATAAGCCTCTGCTGGTAGTTAGGTATACCTGCCTTATCTTGTATCTTTGACTTAATGTTGTCAATGGTGTCTGAGCTTTTGACCTCAAGCATTATGGCATTGCCTTCAATAAAATTTACGAAAATTCTCATGCTTGTAAACCTGAGAATCATGTGGAGAGTTGAATTTTTTTGGATATTGTAAGTAGCCAAGGTACAACAATCCTCAAGCGTATTTTCTCTAAAGACAAGCATCTGCTGATATGTAGGGATCCCTTCCATATCTTGTATTTTTTCTTTGATTTTGCAAGTGGTGTCTGAGCTTTGGACCTCTAGAGTTAAGGTTTTGCCTGTAAAAATCTTAATGAAGATTTGCATCGACATCTAAAAACAATAAAAAGTACAATTCTTGTTAGCACACAAGAATCAAAAGTAAGTGCAAAAAATTCCAAAGTTCTAACGAATATCAAAAAAGTCACCAAAGCAGAAAACAAAGAAAAATTAACGGATGAGTCGAAGATCTATGAAAAAGAAAATATACTTTGAGAGAAAAATTGAGAACAGTTTTTCTGAGGTGCTAGAGTTTGTACGATAGAAGACTGCAATACAACAAGTTCTTTATATAGGATTTTACTTCTTTGATCCAAAACTGAAAAACAAAAGGAAGAAAATCTTTTTGAGATAAATATGAATCTTATAGCAAAAAAATAAAAAAATAAAAATATGAATCTTAAAATATAAACAATTATTAAAAATACAATCGTACAGATTTTTCTTAAACATAATCGTACATATCATTTTATTATATTAATTATAATCTAACTAAAGTTAAAAGAAATAAAACAAAACAGTGACAGCTCTATTACTAACTAGTAAAATTTGTTTCTACATTATATTAATTTGTTTCTATCATTATATTAAAGAAATAAAACAAAATAATGGCAGCTCTATTACTAACTAGTAATATTAATATTTTTTTCTAAAGTAACAAACATTATTTTATGTTAAAATAACTGGTTGAGGTTTATCTTGGTAGTTTTGTGAATATATTAGCTTCAAAGAATTGGATATTTATATCTAGTTGATGATGATGATGAACTTTTATAGTTAGTTGACGATGGGCTCGGTTACAATAAACATACTATCAAATGTATGAGACTGTAACAAAGATGAATATATTAAGCTCCGTGTTTATCTTACTGGTGATATAATATATACTGTATATCTTAGTGGTGGTATTAGTTTTTTATATGTATAGTTAAATATTGAAGTTTAATATTTTCTTTAACAAAATTGGGGGAAGATTGGACTAATGACCAACCTCGATAACTTAATTGTATTCTCTTTCAGTTTGATGCTTCGTATACCTTTTCCTTTTAATTTATGTGTGCTTGTAAGTTTGTGTATGTGTTGTATCCTTTGAAACCTTCTTAAGGGCCAATGTCACACATATATAAAATCATTTTTAAATAAACTATTATATATTTATATGTTACACATATACTCAATAATATATATAGTCATATTGGTAATGTATTGTGGAACAACAAATTATGACAATGATCGAAAAATAAATTTTGTTATAGTCTTATAGATAACCCTGAAATATTATATAATAGGATGAGACAAAAATAATGATTCCAACTCCAAGCGAGACAAAAAAAAACTCCAAGCGAGACCTATAGGTTAACATACAATCCACGTATGGATTCTTAACTAAATATACCAATTTAAGAAAAATAAATAAATAATTTTATGTATATGATGATATCATGATGTGTATATACTAATTTTTCCAACCTGTGATTCTTGTAGACTAGCTAGTAGCCAAAGCCAATAAATCTTAACTAGGAAAAAGGTTAACAAAACACACACACACACCCCATATATTTCTTTTTTCTTTACTTTTAAAAACTATTTTGTTTCTCAAATTAAAAAAAAGTGATCTAAGTATATAGACCAAAATATAATAGTCAACAAAACATAAATTTCTATTAAAATAGGACAAAAATTCTTTTAAATAACATTACTTTAAGTTTTTATCACAAAAATAGCTCTCAAAAAAGAAAATGACTAAAAACGCTTTAGCCTTTTTTAAAAAAAAAATTAATATTTTATTTTTATTTTTTAAAATTTGAAATTTAAAATTTTAATTCTTAACCTAAAATCACACCCTTTAACTCTAAATCCTAAGTTTAGAATGATTAATCCTAGAGATATAAGTATATATAAGTGTATATTTATCTCTTTAATGAAACATTTTGCAGTAGTAAAAAAACACGCTACAACCACGTTTAATTTGGTGGGTATGGCCAATATTTTGTGGTTATACGGAGCAAAAGCCACGAAATGTCACGAACAAAAAATCGTACGTATATGCGCGTAACAAAAATAGCTCGTGTGAAAGTTCGTAGCAGGTTCCACGTTTTGCTATGAACTTTGTGTGGCAAGCTTTGCTTCGATTTGCTACGAACGTTCCGTAGCAATATTGCTACGGATTGTTACGAAAGTAAATGTAGCATGTTGCTACGATTTTGCTACTTCGCATATCATGACAATTTGATACGAAATTGTCACGTTTTTGTTCGTGTGTATTGATCATTTTTCTTCCTTGTGTGTTATTTTGTGACAAAACCTTTTTTTAAGACTATCCGAAGGAATTTCTTGTTAAAATATGTACAATTTTGGCTAATAAATCAACTGCTAAATTTTACGCTCGTGGATGGTAGATAATCATCCTGAAATCTTACTTAGAAGCTAATTCTTTTAATTTTATTGAAAATGTATGCCATGTTGTCAATACTTGAACTAGGTCTGGGCATAAAATACGTAACTTGAAATTCGAGCTGAACCCGAACCGAAAAATCTAATTTATACCCAGTCTGAAATGTAAAAAATACCCGAATGAGTTTTGTTAGGTGGTACAAAACAAATCCGAATCCGAAGTGTTATTAACCAAACTCAAACGGGTAATCTGAAAAGCAAAAAAAAAAATGAAAAATCCAAAAAAAATATCCAAAGAAACCGAACCGAATGTCCAAAGTATTATACAATATAATTATATAAAACATAAATATATACTTCAAATATGCAATTTTATATTTATTTTGATATGGTATCTAACAATAACTATCTAAAATTAAAATAAGTACCTTAAATATTTAATTATATATAAATAAGTATATCTTCCTTCTTATGTTTTGCTTTTAAATTTTAGATTTTATTTCAGGTATATTCGAACAGACCTGATATAACCCGAATCTGAATGATATATGGTTACTTTAAGAGTTTTAGGATGTGATACAAAACCGATCCGAACCCGATGTGTTATATCCGAACTCGATCCGTATTTACAAATTTACTAGAATAGGACCTACGAGGTGTTATAAAAAAAAACTAAAATCTAAAAAACCCGATCCGAACGCCAACGGGTACCCGAACATCCATACCTAACTTGAACCATCAAAAGTACATTTTTACAGTCCCTCCCAAAGAGTTGTCATACTGAATAATGCAGTATAGTTTCCTTTGCCTAAATAAGTGTTTCTAATTCAGTGTGTAAAGATGACAAACGATTTTTAGTTCTTTAAGCCTAAAAGTTACACATTTTTAATCATTTCTCCAGATTCATTCATATCTACTATACTGAAAGTTAGAAATCCATGATTCATCCACAAAACAAATACTTTGAACTATAAGGTGTGAGCTATCGTTGTCTGGTCTGGTGATTGAACATCTTATGAGTCTTATGTATTAGATTCAAACCACGTTTGGTATTCACCCTCAACATATCTTACTAGTTATAAAAGATCTCTGGTGATATATCTAAATAATTTATCATTACGATCTTTTCAAAGATACTAAATTATAAATAGATGAGGATTTTTATCTAATTTAAGTCTATTATATCATTTTTCTTCGAAAACAAAGAATCTAAATTAGAATATACACGAGTAATGAAGAAAATCAATAGGCATGAAGGAGTGGGTGATAATGTCCAGGTATGTAGAGTAGATGAACACTCACAAATAATACGATTAACATGTTCATCAGGTTCTCTACATCGAAAACAATGACTATCATATTACATATGACAACATATAAAATTCTTCGTAACCATTAAATACCTTGTTAAATCTGTCATATATATTATGACATTTCTTATGTGGAGCACTATTTTTCCAAACAGAAATTGAAGCTTTGTGATACTAAGTTCATTTACCATGGTTTCAGTCAGAATGAAAATATTGTTTGCCCTTCTAAACCTATTTTACTGTATATTATCCACTTTTATGTAATCCGACAAAATGTATCCTCTATATTAGATTAGCTAATTGGCAAACTCCAAATTAAAAAGAAAAATTAGACCAAAGTTCTTCAGCATTTATATATCTCTGGATTTCCATTGTATACAATCATTCACTATATGTGAATCACCTTCCATTGACATTGAAATCGACCAAGATATATCAACTGAACCGAATTTTATAATTAAAAGCCATTCAGTTATATCAAAACTGGACTTAATCTGATCAATCCTTATTCGAAGAAATAGTTCTCAAACTCAGTAAAGAATTTGGAATAATGAATCAAACTTTTGTATAAATCCATAGTATAAAACCATTCGTCCATAACATATTTAATCTTGACCATCCCTCGCTATAATGTTACCTCGAAAAGTCACGATCTTAATTATTGAAGTAATATTTTATTACGTTTTACTATATAAAAGAATTGGTTAGATACTTAGATATTACAAACTTAAATCATCCTATGGTTATAAAAATATTTTGTTTGACTAATAGAAAAATATACAAATATAATATATAACAAATAAATATATAACATATTTGTTCGCTGTATATCGTTATAGTAAATGCTGGAACGGCGACCCATGTGGACATAGCCAGATACATGCAACTCATGCAAGTATGCAATAACGTTGAATATAAAAGTTGGAGATACGTGTAAGTGTAACTATGGATGGACTAATTTTGTAACAATATATTTTGAAATTATTTTTGAGAAATACCAAAGTCAATCGTAAAAGGTCACCGTTGCACCTAGCATCCACGCGATATCGTCTTTAGTACATTAATTTGAAGACAATAAAATAAATTTAGAAACTAGGTTTAAGTCATTGCAATTCAAGTTAACCCTCAGTTACCAAAAAAGAAAAAAAAAAGATTAAAGTTACCCCTCTACATTTCTCTATTGTCCATATCACACGTTCGCTTATAAGTCATTCCATTTCAAGCTACCACTCTACGTCTCTATTGTCCATATTCCACGCTTCTACATAAACAAAACATCAACGGTAAGTACCCTATTGTTTTTTTTGTGCTAAATACCCTATTGTTTTTTGTGAACTTTAAGCATACTGACCCCTATTGTTGTTGAATGTTCAACTTGGAATAGTGTATATATCATTAACACTTTATATAGTCGCAGCTAAACTTAACCTAAGTGGTTGAAGATTGCTTTTCAAAAAATCTAATTTAAAAAAAAAAATGAAAATACAATTAATACCAACTAAATTCTAATAAAGAATTTCTAAAAGTTGGTGTGTACCACGTAATCACAATATGCAATTTACATTATAGTACTCAACATAATTTTTATTTTTGCTTGCCTACATCAATTACTATGAAATCAAGCAAGAATTGGCGTGCAGGTGTAAATTTGAGAAGACAAAATCATAAATCTATCGCGTCTGTTCATAACATATCTGAATGCTCGTAACTCTTAAGTAGGCATTAATTAGTTATTACTTATTAACAACGTTTGAAATAATTAATCCAGATTTATTTGTGTGTGTGTAAACATGCCTACAGTTCTAATATTGTACTCCCTCCATTCCTTAAAGATATATGTTTTGGTGTTTTCACACATATTAAGAAAACACATTAATTATATACTCCCTCCGTTTCACAAAGATTCATGTTCTAGAAAAAAAAATTGTTTCTAAAAGATGCATTTTTATCTTTTCAATGTATTATTTAATGAAAAACTGTGAATTCCAAGAAAATTAATATTGTTTATTGAATTTTTATTGGTTAAAAGTTATGGGAAATTGTTATTTACAAAAAACAATGTACTTACAATTGAAATTTAATGTGTTTTCTTAATATGTGTGAAAAATCTAGAATATATAACTTTTTGAAACGGAGGAAGTATTGTTTTTAGAAATTATCAAATTTCAATGCATTATAACCAATAGTCTTTAAATAAATTCAACAAATTATTTTGAAATTTATATTTTTTGTATATAAAACATAAAAATATATTTTTGTGAAACTATTTATTTTTCTATAACATCTATCTTAATGGAACGGAGAGAGTATTATGCAAGTATTGACTAATTCGTGTTATACCATCACCCGGTTAGAGTTTTCAAATAGTCCGAATTGCACTGAATTATTAAATATATAAAATTGTAAAATCGATCATTATCTCAACCAACATTAACAATCATTCACATAATATAAGTTAGTTAATTTCCATTAACTGAACTTGAATAGTACAAGTAGGAAATAGCTAAAGGCTAAGGTAAATAAATACATACATGTAAAAAGAAGCGTAAATGATAGAGTTGGTTACCTGTAACCTTGAGATATAAAAAACGTGTTGAAATTGGTATAGACATTTATGTTACTATAGCATATTTGTGCTTAGATGGGTCACTCATGTGACAATAATTTTGGAACTTTACCTGATTTAGCAGTAAGAGGAGCCCAACACATTAACTTTCTCCCGTCAAAAGACAGAGCATTTGTATTTTACTTGTTTTTCAGCTCTTTTCCATAACATTTCACCATAGCATTTTCAGTATTTTTAGTCTACCGCATTTTAGGATGTATTGACTATTAATAGTATAAGTAATGTTCTTTTTATCATGCATGACAATTATAGAAAGTAGCATATGTGCTTTGAAAAGTGATTCTATGTCGAGAACTTGATTTTCAAGCGAAATACAAATGTCCAAAAACTTGGTCACACGACTAAAGAAAACAAAGATGGAAAGTTTGCATTAACGTCTAGTGATTTTCACGGAATCCTCAAAATATAATTATTACTTCAAATGAATTATGATCATGATTAATGAGATCGCCGTGACAGTGAAACTCATAAACAATACAAAAACTCCATTAAACTGAACTCTTATAAAAAAAAAAAAAATGGATTTTAAAAAATTGTACGTCCCACCTCTTAAGAATCCGCTTAAGAAGTGGAGTTAATCATGCTCTAAACCTCCACTATTAATTTAGTGTTGTTAAGAAATAAGCCTTCACTATTAATAAAGTTGTTCTTGTAAAATTATAAACGGTTGCAGAGCCAAAAAAATTCACACACAGTTAGTGTTGTTAAGAAAATCACAAAAAAAAAAAATATCACAAAAAAAGAATATCACTTTTTATTAAAATAACATGGACGAAGTATGAATAGAAGAAAATAAGAGAAGAAAAATAAAAGAGGAATAAAAATCACTTGTGTCTAATGTGAACACATTCTTTTTAAAATAATTTCCGATGTTCCAAACATAAACAAAAACAATTAAAAACGACTCAAGAAATAACAGTCACTGCTCAAAAAAGAAGTAACAGTCACAAAGCTGTAAATCAGGAAGAAAAAAATGCAAATATAAATATAAGTCCTTGTGTTCAGTTCTTCTTCCGACAACAACATAAACACAACATAGAAATAAAAAAAGATGGAGTTAATATCGACGGTGGCTAGCTGGTTCACGCCGACGACACTCTTCCTCCTTCTCAATCTTATGATCGGCACAATCGTTATCACTTCTAGATTTGGTTCAGGTTCACGAAAACATCACCCGCATCACAATGGGTTCGGGTCGGGTCATGCTTCCTCTCCGTTAACCAGAGCTCCGTCACTTATCGACCGAGTCAAGTCCATCAATTTCCATCTCTACAATTTTCCCCATTCAGAAACCGAACTTTTCTCAGCTACGACCCAACACGACGTAGTCGGTTCGGATCTTCACGTGATTCCTGACCCGAATCCGGCTCCGCTCCAACGCGTTCCTTCTCTCTTGGATCGGGTTAGATCCATCAACATGTCATATTTCAAGTTCCCACACGACGTAACCGGGTCGGATCCTCAGGATCACTCTCAACCGGATCCGGACTCGAACCCGGCTCCGTTACAACGTACTCCATCTCTACTGGATCGGGTCAAATCCATCAACATGTCACACTTCAGATTCCAGCAGTATAACCCGGAGGAAACTATTCCGACCCGTATGAGTCGGGTTGACCCGATTGATATTTCAAAATTCAAGATCCAGGAAGAAGATAAACCGACTCGAACCGGATTTGATAATCCAGTCAACGGGCCCGGTCTAACTCGTGCTCCGTCTATCTTGGAACGGGTCAAATCAATCAAGCTATCTTCTTTCTACAGATCCGACCCGGAACCCCACTCCGATCAAAATCCTGACCCGAATTCGATTATTCACGAAGACCACAAGCATGCGAGGAGCAAATCGGAATCCAAAAAACCGGTTAAGAAGAAGAAGAAAGCGACGGGGAAGATGAAGAAATCAGCGAGCGAGAAGTCGGGTTTTGGTTTCCATGAGGAGGCGGAGACGGTGGAATCCGTTGAACGGAGAAGACCAGTTACGACGAAGGTCGAAGGATCAACGTCGTCTGGAGACGGAGAAGATGGCGTTGACGCGAAAGCTTCCGACTTTATCAACAAATTCAAACAGCAACTGAAGCTACAGAGACTGGATTCGATTCTTAGGTACAAGGAGATGCTGAAGGGAAACTGAAAGCAAAGTTCCTTAATTACCCCTCGGCGGAGATTGTATTTATCACATGTTAAGACCATATCGCCGCCGTGTCGGCCGTAATACCTCTGTATGCTGGGGATATTTAAGTAATTTGTGGTAGTTAATATTTTTAGATAACAGACAAAAAAAAAAAGCTTAGTTGCTTTGCGTTATTTTTTTTTTAATCTGGGACGTTGTTTTGCGCCCAAGTTCTATTGTTTATCCACTTGGCAGTTTCCAGATGTTTAGTACGTTTCCTAGATTCTGCTAATTATTATTTTTTTGTTTGTCAGGTTGGTCTATCTATTTTATTTTGTAGAATTTTAATATTAACATTACGTGAACAAAGGAGGTTCTGAACGAGGGAAATAAACATAACTGAATTTTTTTATCAGAACCAATTTATGATTGTAAAACGTTTATGTACAACAAATTGATCACTAACTACTATTTAAATGATGCGCAGGGGGTAATAGTTACTTGCTATATGCTATCAGCTGAAGCAACTTATCAGTATCACTCTTAGCTGCACAGTAGCAAAGAAGATATATCTCTTGTAATGTTCTATAAGGTTGAGCTTAAGAACATTAAATGATTCGTTTAGTACATATTCAGTTACCGTACGTAATGTTAAATTGAATAGATGACTGAAACTAAACACATCCAACCACCCAAGTACTGTTTCAAACTTGAAAAATTAGATAAATCAAGATACCATTAATGCGACGTTTATTTGAGTGAGAATGCCTTGTCACGACAAACAAAAAATCATCTACATTGTTTCTCTTGTTTGATGTACGTTACATTTTGTGTTCAGTGACTATAAAATAGTCTTGAGATTGGTTCAGCAAATAAAGCTCTTAAAATAAGGCGTTGTAATTGTTAAGGCTTAGAATTCAAGTGATCCGAACCAAAACCACCCAACCATTTTTCGCCACGAAATTAAGACCTGGTATCTTTTATGATTTACTCGTGGCTCAAGAAAGACTTTTTTTTTGTGATTCATGATTAATCTCCACTTCTTTAATCATCGTCCCTCTCTTTAGTTTACATTCATGGTTGTTCAGCAAAATAATTTCAAACTTCAATTTAATTTCGATTTCGTCTCTCATTTTCTTACAATATTTATTTCCTCTCTAACTGAATACCTTTTACTTGTTTTATTTTTCAGCTATGTGCTGCTCTCAAGAGTTTTCTCTTAATAGCCTTTCTCATACAAACTTCGCAAATAATCTACCCGAAAACAATCTATTGTTTCGTTTTATTGCTAACTATTATTGTTTATTCACGTTATTATTTTTAATATAACTTTTATCCTTTGTTCAAATTGGAAAACAAAAAGGCAAAACTTACTACAGAAGAGATAACTATAAGTTTTGGTTTCGATAGAGCATCAGTGTCTGGGTGGTGTAGTCGGTTATCACGCTAGTCTCACACACTAGAGGTCCCCGGTTCGAACCCGGGCTCAGACATCGTTTTTTATTTTTTCTACTTTGAACTATGTTTTCTGTTCGGCCCAATTATAATTTCTTTGATAATGATATTATGGACATACAATCTATGGCCCTTATATATCTACAGTTCGGCCGTGGCCCATTTCTCTCACGTACTCCGGCAAAACGCAGGAAAAGGCAATCCGGCTCCTTCCCTCTAGTTTGGCAACTTCATAGATATGTGTGCGACGTAAAACTGGAAGTAGTGTGTTTCTTTTTTTCTTTTCTTATTTTTTGCAGGCTATCCATCTACCTTAGATCAATTGTTGAGCAAACGGGTTAGTTCCTTGAAAAGCACTCTCATCTATGGTGTCTGATCTATATGAAAAAATATGTAATCTCCTTTTGTTACATAAAACCGTAGTAGTAAATTCAATTCACAATTTTAAGTCATTGGTTTAATTGTATGTGGTTTTATGCCATACATACCAAACTTGTACCAGTCTTTTTGATTTTTGTTTATATGTTATGTTAAGTGTATGAACATTTGAAAACTAACTAGCAATAACATGATTGACATATTTTTATTAGATATTATATTTACGTTTGATTTCATTTCATATGTGAAAATATTTATAACATTCCTCGAAATAATCAATTCTTGTATGTCAATACTCATACTAGATCGATGATACATATCCATCATGCAATATACTATGCAATGGTGGCTTAGTCGCATGCGATCATTGTGTTGCTAAGTAACATGAGTTCGAAATCACCCATTACACTCCACCATATGACTTGTAAATATAAAGTTATATTGTTTATAGCTCATTTGAATAATTAGAAGGAGAATCTATCTGTTGAATGCAGTTTTATTTGGGAATTAGTCTAAGTATTTCCATAACTCTGGAATACTCCATATTAATAAATAAAAAATCATGCAATATATTCATATCAGTATCGACTACCCTCTGTAGTATCATTCTTAAGAATCACCAACTTCTGACTTAAAAGGTAATTAGCAATAAGAATCACCAACTTCTGACTTAAAAGGTAATTAGCAATGAGTGAAATACTTCATGTCTCTAATATTCTATTGCATGGCTCATTTAACTTAGCTGTAAGGTTCCGAAGATGGTTGGATTTACTTTTGTATCAATACAGATTGTTAAATACTTTTTTAGAAAATTATATTTTGGTCACAGTTTTTGATATCATATAATTAAAGAAAACTTAAAACTAATTCAGCAAAACTAAAATGTAATTTGGTTGGAATTGGTTTACCTTAATTGTATTGCTTTGGTACGTATTACAAGTAAACAGTGAAAAGGATCTCTTAGCGACAAACTGTACTGGAGTAAACAAAACAAAACAAAAAGCTGTAAGATTCTGATTTCGTTATAATTCCGGTTCGGGGTACTTGTTAGATATAATGGGCCCACAGGTTGAAAAGTTGAGATGATATTCGTAGATTCGATCGGATCTTCATAGGCCGATTGCGTACAACCCTCCCACTTCACTTGGACCAAGTAAGCTTACTTCCAAAAAGAAAGAAAGATAATACGTAATTTAAGTTTCACAAAGCATAAATGTAGGAATTCAACTATATAGTAATGAGATAATGCAGAAAGAAAACATGTGAATATGAATGGATTTATATTACATGTTTAAAAACACGTTTTCATAAATAAATACAAATTTCCAGCTTATATCTAAGCGTTTATAGTAATTTTAGATATCAACGATTAATTTGGTTATCAACAAAACAAGAAACAGTAGTAATTGATACCATATGCCGCAAGTCTACGATAAAACTAGAAGTTCTATTTTTTTTTTTAATTGGCCAATCTGTACCAAAATTTAGAAGAAAAAAAGACTTATAGAATTTTTTTCCATAGTCAAAATTTGATTATTCGTTGTTTATTACAGTATGATTATAGTTAAAATATTTAATGTACTTTGTTAGAAAAACATTTATTGTACTATAAACAATATATCAGTGATTGATCAACAACAAAAAAAAACAGTGATTGATAGCATACGTCGCAAATCTATGATAAATCCAAAAGTATTTTTTTTTAATCAGAATAAAAATGATCTTTCACAATCAAACTTGGATTGTTTCATTGTTATTAACGATAAGATCTTAGTCTGTGAGAAAGTTTATCGTACCAAATCAATCACCTCCGTCAACAGAGAAAAAAAAAAGAAGAGATCGAAAGATATGAATAATGGCAGAGAGAATCAGAGTAAAATATTTTGGTTCCATGGAAAAGAGCTGGCAAGAAATTTCCAAGATTTTGGACCCACTTTCAAGATTCCCTTTTAAACCATTTTTGTCAAAATCTTACATGTTTTTTCCTAAGAGACTTTGATTTTGTCGAAGATCAAGTTGATTTGGTCGTAGGATCCTGCCAATCTCTAATTAATGTCACATTCTCTTCCGACACATTTCACAATCGTATAAAGCATGCCCAACGTGTCTAGTTTTTTCAAGTCCATACTTTTTTTCTTTCTCAAGTCCATACTTGTTTTATTGTATACGTATACAAAGACACACATATGTCTTTTAATGCGTAATGTGTGTGTTTTCGTAGCGATGTAGGTATAGATCAAACACACCATGTTGTATACATAATCGCCAGTGCTGTTTTGTTCACTGAAATATGAAACTATACTCTTTCCGTGAGTATTAGCGTTAGAGTCAATAACGGTTTAATTCGATATTTGTTTCTTGTTAATCGAGGAGGTTGGTTTCTCCTCGGTGTAATGATTCAGAACCAATGGTTTAGGTTTAGCATTATCAAAACTTGATCATCGTTATTCAAGGCTTTGAAATAAGACATCATGCGATCCCAAACGGTAGCAACAATTTGTTTAATGCAGACTTACAATGTAGTGATGATCCTACTATCCTAGAGTTGGAAAAAAGTACAAGTTTTATCACGTGTATTTTAAAAGACTAACTTATAGATCCATACTGCCCGTGAATTATCATCCAGAATAGTGGGGAACTAAGTTGAACCACATAAAGAATTTGTCCGATAAAGACCCTAGAGATCGTAGTAGATTAACTCAAATGTAAAAGTTGTCTTATTAAAATTGGATGAAATGAATCTTGTGTTTGTTTCGCACGAATACAAATATCGCAAGTTTTACAATAAAAAATTGAACTACTCAAATCAGAAATCTTCAACATCTCCAAAGCTTTATAAGAAGGATGACCCAAGCGACAATGGCAGACATCAGCAGGTGTATCATAGACCCCTCGAATCACAGCTACAACCTACATTCCTCTAAAAAAATACAGTCCATTTTGCTGTCTACCCACTCTAATCATCATCGACGTGATGTGATTCTGGACAATACAAAGCTTATCAGTAAGTTGAAACAGACATCCACTATCTCTTGTAAACTGAGAAACTGAGATCAAGTGACAATGGAATCCATCAACGTTATAGACACCAGAGAGACTGTGAAAGAACCCAACTGAACACGATCAGTCTTGGTCGAAGTAGTAAACCGTCCATCATGCAGTATTATAAGAACCGGTTGCATATCAGAAATATCCATTAAGAAATCAAGATAACCAGTCATGTGATTTGTAGCCCAAAATCAATGATCCAAGATTCAAGAAATAGCTTACCCGAGAAACGATCAACCGGATTCTGTTTTCTATCATCAAGCATGTGAACAAGTGTTTTCCACTGAGCATTGCTTAGACCACTGATACCAACGCGATCTTCAGCTGTTAAAGCATTTTTCTGCATCGAAGAAGCAACAACATTGTTCACACAAGCTGAGCTAGCAGCTTTACATTTGACAGAGTTTGTTGGTGCACTACTCGTCCCTCAGTTTGAACTGCCGGCTGCGCCCCGAGAGGAGTGATATCCTTGTCGTTGCCTCTGTTTTTCCTCCCACCATGAAGGGTAACCAATCAGACGATAACAGTTCTCAGCTGTGTGTCTTGTGCGTCCACAGTTTGTACACTAAAGAGGGCTTCCTCTGTTGTCGACATGTGAAGACAGAGGACATGTGGTGATCTGAACAGAAAAACTCACTCCATCAACACATTCAGCATTCATCAAGGCTTGACAGTGGAACCAGAGAGAGCAAAGCAGATTTAATGACACCATACTCTGTTTCATCAAGTCCCATGAGAAATTGGTGAAGCTTATCTTCTTCCCTTTCTTTTATTACTTCTTACATTGTTTTGGTTTATTGGTAGTCAGCCATACTTCTCCGCAGTTATGTCAACTTGCCGTAGTATGCCTCAATGGCAAAACCATGCTGACGACATGTGGCCAATTCAGTTTTAAGCCTCTGAACTCGCTGGCCATTCTTGACGCCAAACTGATGCTGAATGTGAGTCCAAAGCTCATGAGCATCATCAACATGAGACATCAAAGTGGAGATGTTCTCATCAATAGTCAGTTTCATCCATGAAACCACAAGTGCATTGTTCGCGATTCAATCTTCATAATCAAGAGAACTCTTGATGGGTTGTGATATTATTCTGTCAGCGAATCCAAATTTATTTCTTGCCTTCAATGCCAATCTGAGATTCGTAGCCCACTCATCGTAGTTAGGGCCACACAGCAACGGCTTTGAAATCAACGTGCCAAGGTTGTCATCGGAGCTCAAGTCGTATGGTGAAATTGTTCGGCGACACTCAACACGGTTTTGCAGAGTTGCATGGTTCGTTTGTGAGTCAGTTTCAACCATTGTTTTTGTGTGCAAGAAGGTAAAAAAAAGATATGATCCCGCAGCTAGAGTTTGAGATCACAAAATCGAAAACAGCAACCTTGGAATAGTGAGGTTATCGCTTTAATACCATGTCAAGATTATTAGAGGTTGTAAAAGGGGTTCTTAGTTTTAGTATATGAACAGCAGAGCCATATATACAACGTACACTGTGATAAACCTAAATACAAACTAAACAGGCTATTGTATGGGTTTCGGTGGCCTAATAGAGACTAAAGTTTTACGAATAAATATAAGTTAGTCTTTTACGGATAGTAAAAAACGAAAGACTAACTCATCTTACTAGCAGAGGGCATTTTTACGAATAAACTATTAGTAAGAATATCCAAAAATTCATTCGTAATATATCTGGTTCTCATGGATAATAATTAATAGTTATATACACATATAGAAAAACATATTTTAGTCTCTATACTATATAGTCAATTAATCTTTTTAAGGTATGATTTTGATTCATGGCCAATTGCTGAGCAATACAAATAAAAATAAAAATGATTAACTGGTAAATAAGTTAAGAAAACAAAGAAGAAACATGTAGAAATAGAACAAATTGTTAAATAACCTACCCGCGTAGCTCCTTACCTTTTGGAAGCTAACAACTACACGATGATCTTTTATTTACAGTTTGTTCTAAGAAATATTTTTTTTCTCTAATTCCTTTTTTTACTTTAAATTATTGGGAAAATCCAAACTAATTTCTAATGAGAATACAATGCACAGATGATATTTTTTTTCCTCTGAATATTAAAATAAAATCAAAAACATGATTTTATATCCGCATAACCACATAAATCAAATGTCCATATACTAGTAAATCGCCTCTAATTTTTCACTGAGAAATGAAGAAATTGAATAGTGTGATCTTATAAACAATATAATAAAAGATAAATGATTTACTATATTACTCCATCTGTTTCATAATAAGTGTCATTTTAAGTTTCTGCACACAGATTAAGAAAACATTTAATTTTGTATATTTTCTATATAAAAACATCATTTCCCATACACCTAACACTATTTCAACCAATAAAAAATTAAATTAGAAAATAAAATTCATAAATTTTGCATTAAAAATAGAAAACGACACTTTTTATGAAACAAAAATAAAACCTCAAAACGACACTCTTTGCGAAACGGAGGGAGTATGATAGAAAGCACAAATAAGAGAAATCAGTCATATAAACTTACAAAAATATGAATTAATGCGATATAAATAACGGGGGAATAGATTTGTTCCATTCATTATCCTGCAATCTAGTAAAACTTTTCATTTATTTTCATCACTGTATATGGTAAAAAGTTAATAATCAACAAATATAATTAAAAATTAGCTCAGTACATAAATGTATCTTATTCCAATTGTATTCCTATTGAATCACATCCAGAGCCTATACGAACAAGATGTTCGAACAACCTTTTCACGTTTATAATTATAAAAGCAAATACAAAATTTGATTACCAAAAAAAAAAACAAATACAAAATTTCGATATTATCTGTTGCTTTATATATGAATATATGATATTATCATGAGTTAATAGATAACTTAACTTTTAAATGGATATTTTGTTATCAACCATTTCTATGAAAACTATGTACAACGAAAAAGTGGTCCACAATACTTAGAATCCTTACGAAGATCTGCATGGATTTCCTTAGTCCCCGCCTTCAGTACTTTCCTTTCCATTTTACTACCAAATTAAACTATTATTATAATCGTATGTGTTAATTGTATGTCCATATCTCAGTTTGTTTTTGTTTCTCGAACCTGGCTTTTACTGATTTACTCTCACCAGTTAAAGAAGTTCAAATCAACTAATGACTTTCACCAATATGTCGATCACATGCTCGGTGTACCATGAAACTCATAGCATTTTTTGTATCTTAATCAAAATTTCTTTTTTTTTCTTTTTTTCAAACAAAAATTTGAACTTTATAAATTAATTTAAGCAAAAAAAAAACTTTACAATAAAAAAATCAGAAAAAATTAAACAATGAAATTCTTAGGCTCTAACTGATAAATCAAAAAGAATAAATGAAAAAGAAAGAAATAAAATAAGATAAATGAAATGAAATAGAAAAATAAAAATAAAAAGTCATTCACCAGAACGAGTCAGCTCTGATGGTAAAGGTAGAGCTGTAAATTAGGTTCACCCACGTCCATTAACTCATATCCATTTGTCTATTTATTGTTCGTGGACACAGAGTGACCATGACTATAAGGACCATGTCTATTAAAGACCAAACCCAATAACACCCATATTTACATGGGTTTCCATGTGGTCTATTATGGGACCATATAAAAAAAAATTGTGATTTCAAGGGAAAATAAGATTTTACGAGAAATTTTATTTTTTTACGGTTTCGGCGGAAAAATTATTTTGTAGTTTTGACGAGAAATTCATTTTTTTTATTTTGGCGGGAAATTTGTTTTTAGCGGGAAAACTCGATTTTATAGTTTTGGCGGGAAAACTCGATTTTACGGTTTTGACGGAAAAACTTGATTTTACAGTTATGACAGAAAAACTTGATTTTCACGGTTTTGGTGGGAAAGCTTAATTTTACGGTTTTGACGGAAAAACTTGATTTTATGGTTTTGGCGGGAAAACCTGATTTTACGGTTTTGGCGGGAAAACTTGATTTTATAGTTTTGGCGGGAAAACTTGATATTACGGTTTTGGGCGGGAAAACTCGATTTTACGGTTTTAGCGGGAAAACTCGATTTTACGGTTTTGACGGAAAACTCAATTTTGCAATTTTGTTGGGAAAACTCGATTTTACGGTTTTGGCGAGAAAACTCAATTTTACGGTTTTGACGGAAAAACTCAATTTTACGGTTTTGGCGGAAAAACTCGATTTTGCGATTTTGGCGGAAAAACTCGATTTTGCGATTTTGGTGAGAAGACTTAAATTTTAGAAACCTATCTTTTTGTGACCATTGGACCGACCGCGTCCATATAGTCCAAACCCACCAACACCCATTGCCCATTGGTCTTGTGATTCTTGTCTATTTGTAATCCGCATGGACAAATGGTTATCACCAAAATAAACCCATTTATATTTGGACATGGACAACCAATGGTCAGCCCAACCATTTTACAGCTCTAGGTAAAGGGATTGCGGCTGTAACTTCCGCTACCCAGCTTTAATTTGTGTTAGAAATGACTATTTATAATGCTTGATTTCTTGAAAAAAATGAAGACACATTTTTTAGAATAAATTCATTCGGCTTATTCCTTATCAAAAATTTTGTTGAATATTTTACTTGGTATTTTCTTTAGATTCTTTTGAAATTGATAGAATTGATAGAATTATCATTCCATTTTCATTCACGTTAAATGATATTTTATATAGAATTACTAGAATTGACTATTCCACAACATTTGAACTGTAGCCTTAAATCTTGGGGAATAGAACACGAAACCCAGGGTCTATGTTGAGTTGTTTGCTTACTACAAATATTGCTTTTAACAATCAGAGTGATTCTAAGAGCATCTCCAAAATCTACTTTATTTTGAAGTTAAAACTTCATGTTTTTGTCCAAAAAAACTTCAAATTTAATTTAAAATATATTTATATATTATACTATAGTCTTTATATTTGGCATAATTAATTTAAATATTTAAAACTGTATAAACAATTAGCACCCATATATAAAATATTACAGAAAGATTAATTAATAAAACGTTACACTAAAATATAATTTTTACATATAAATAAGTAACTAAATACCAAATTATAAGTAAAATATCACATTATTCTATAAAACTAGTTTCTGTAATACTCCAATATATGATCAATTAATGGATTTGTTAATTTTTTTCTTGTAATATTGTTGTTGTCTAAATACAGTTTTAAAATATTTTAAATTTTATACTATTTTTAATTTAATTTTATGCGTAAAAATTAAATTTATAAAAAAAATTGAAATATTTATGAGATATACAATTTTAAGGATTAAATGATAAACAATATAATATTTAAGAATCATAAATATAATATATAATTATAAGGATCAAAATTCAATTAAAATAAAACTTAAAGTTTTGAGTAATGAAACTTTAAGTTTAAAGATTTAAATATTTTTTTAGAACAAAAAATTCATATTTGAAGTTATAAAATGTCTATTGAAAATGCTCTAAACATAATCCCAACCAGTTGGAAGTAAACTATTACGCAAAGTTTATGGCTAACCGATATGGCACATCATCATCTAGCTATCGCAACCGTTACTGTATAAAGTGGATCTCATTGTGAAAGACCTATTACTTTGTAAATATATAATAAATGACTTTGATGATAATGTCAAATATATTGTAGTGGTTATAACTTATAACAATGTTCAAGCTTTGTATACGTATATTATAGTTTTATCAAAGTAATTGAGGTTAGTACAAGAAAGAATTTAAAAATAAATAAAAACCTGCGAAGGTTGAAATAACTATTTCAAAGTTGTTTAAACAAAAAATTGTTAAAAAAAAACTATTTCAAAATAAAATCGTAAATAATATGCTGACCAAAAAAGTAAATACAGTAATATGAGTTTTGAAAAATGAGTTTTGCTAAAACTCACATAAAATTTTAACATATAGCTGAAAACTATATAGGGTAAAACAGAAAGAAAAAAGAAAACGGTATAGGGTACCACATTTCCCGATCACTCTGAATATTTAACTCTCTGTTTAGTTACCTTTCGCTATCCAAACATTAAAAAAAAAATTGTTAACAAAATTGTTTAAGAAAAGAGAATATGCGTATGCCTTTTGTTTCTGAGTTCTGGACGTATAACGTTTTGGTACTTGAGTTGATACTTTCTTTTGCTTGTATAAATCGTCAAATTTTGGTCGGCTGTGATAATTCGTTGTTGAAATTAATGTAAGAAAATGTGGTTGGCTGGATGACTTATTAAATTAATTAAATCTTTTATGTGTACTCAACAATTCAATTAATCCGCACTTTTGTTAAGCTAACAGTCACTCTTTAGCCACGTGGCAGGTTTAAACAACTTTTGTTCGGAATGTACTCTTCAAGTCTTCACGATGTTTCTGATCTTATCTACACTATTATCTTACACAGTTCATGAGATCACAGTATTGCATCTCTTTCCTAGTTTTTTTTTCTTTTAAAAATATTATTGATAAAACATTATCTAATAAAACAAATGTTCTAATATGTATCTATTCTTATATCCCATAATCAATATTACCCTTCCCACGGTTCAACTTTAATTGTCTAATTAACTTGTATGAATGATGTTGTAATATTACATACGCAAGAACCTACAAATCTTCAAAATACTCATCACATGAAAACATGCATTGTTTAAATATGTATTTCTGAATAGTGTGTATCTATAGATGCACATGAATACATGAATTGTAATGATACCACTAATTTTTGTTCTCCTACAGACTCAATTTTCAATCAACTATTAGACCCTAAATTTTTAACAGCCAAATGGTTAAAATGAAATGGTTGCCCACGTCCGCAAGAATTTAAAGTAGCTCTAATTGTTGTCTTTCTTTTCTGACGTGCTTCGAATTTAACTTAGAGCAAGATTAACCCTAAAAGTCTATAATGGGCTCTTAGTTTTTTTTTTTGTTTTGTTGGATTTATTATAAAAAAAAAAAAAAGTTAATCGTGGGCCGCCACGTGTCATAGGGCCTATGAACAATATAAGAACCAAACTCTTGCAAAAGAGTTTTAAGGAGTGAATTTTTATTTTTTTTGTGGATCTCATCCCTTAAAAACCCATCTAAGAACCACCGTTAAAGGTGCTCTTAGATCGCAATAACGTTTGCCAACTATGCGAATCCAAATTTTGGCCAACATTTCACTTATTAAGGGTCTGCGCACATGCGTCTTGAATTTTATAATGATGAATGGATAATATAAACGAAAGGAACATATAAGGAGCATGATGATGCATGGCCAAAAAAGGTTGAAGACAACTCAAATAGTACTTATAATTTAGTTAAATATAAAGAGATACGTATATAGCAAATGTGCCCACGAATTGAAATCATTACACTAATTCCCTATATTCCTTCACTTTTTTCTCTCTAATAAATTCCATTATTACAACCTATGCAGCTCGCGAATATTTTAAAATGATATCCGTCTTCTTTTTTTATGCATCGTGGGATATATTGGTTACAATAAATAAAACTAAATTAAGGTCACTGATATAGAAATTAAAAAGAAAAGGAATGCAGATCTTGTAAATTTGCAGGTTCCAGATACGGGGTCACCTAATTGGGTGGTCCTAACTAATTCTTAAACAAGCACCGATAATCACTTGTCGTTTTGGTCTTCATTCATAAAATATTTTCTTAAATCATCGTTGATAACTTGTTTTCGCGACACGAAGGAAGGAAGGAAAATGACAATAACACGTGCGTTTAGCACGGTTGTGCTCTCCGGTTAAAGTGTCTTCATGTTTTTGTTATTAATACAAATAGATACAATTAATTAAACATATATGATCAAGAAAGAGGATACCGGAAAAAAAAGATAAAGAAAGAGGATATGTATGGGAAAGATTAGTCCTGGGAAGAGAAAATAATTTGAGGTCTAAAGATATCCAATGCGATTAACTAAAGTGCCATTTACAGGATTATACATCCATAATTTGGCTTGGACAATTTCCTTTAGCGAAAACTAAAAGAACTAAGATATTAAATAGTTAAGGGCAATTCTTTTAAATAGCTCTCTTTTAGGTTTTTGTCACAAAATAGCACTAGAAAAATAAAATGATAAAATAGCATTTTTTTTGAAATTTTCATTTTTTTTCTTTTTTTTTTTTTGAAATTTGAAATCCTATCCCCAAACTCACCCATTTACTCTAAACCCTAAAGTCTAAATTAGTTAACTCTAGAGGTATAAATGCATTTAAATAAAAAAATTAGCTTCTAAAAATACTATTTTAGTCATTTTTTTCTTTAAAAACTATTTTTTTATGAAGAAGAAACTAAAATGGGCTATCTAAGAGAATTTCTCAATAGTTAATGAGGCTTAAGTATATTTAATTAAATATTATCCATACAAAAGAAAATCCCATTTTGAATAAAAGAACATAAAAGTAATTAAGGACAAATTAAACTAATCTTATAATGCTATAGAATTGCTTAATGTCTAATAAAATGACATAAGAAATGGACGTTATAGCCGAAATACAAAAATATAGTGGTGAGAACCTAATGACATTTGTTAATTAGGTGTCAATAAATTGTACTAAAAACAGTATTTCACTTCCCACTAAACTCAACTATTGTGTATCACTCTTAATTGTACTCGTCTTAATTTCTATATAATTGCTTAAGATATTTCAATTCACTATAAAATCACAAATTATAATAATAAACGTTGACAAAAGTAATAAATAAAATATGTGTAGCGTCAACAAGTTAACATGTGTGGCAATCGAAGCAAACACAGCGAAATCTTTTGGATATTCCATGTCTTGCTTTTTATTGTTTATTTACGGCAAAATGATTAACCACGAATCTACGAAGTTTCGCCTTCAATTGTTTTATTATGAAATTAAAGATAATTTTTTTGTTAGTATAATAATAATTAACGACACTTTTCGATAGCCGCGAGGAAGAAAAGTCTGTAAATTATTCAGACAGAAAGAAGATCTTGTAGATTCTTTAGATGATGACCTAATTGTGACAAAGAAACATCTAGTAGGGATATTAATGATAAATATTCTCTAAAAGGAACATCCATTTATCCAAAGTATAAAACATTTGATTTATAAAAGTATTAACAATACGGTAAGAAAATGCTTTAACGATTATAAATAGAAGTTATAATATACATTTAAAACTAAGGCATACTTTTAATTTGTTGAAACATGCGACTGAGTCATGGTTATTATTAATTAGTAACAAGTAACAAGTAAAAGTTTGGTGGTCACTGATTGTTCTACCCAAGAAAGGTGTTTGGTTGTTTGCACAAGTGTTTTGATTTTTAGGTTTATCAATCGGAAAGTAGAACTTTATTGAGCTGATGAAATTAATTCTAAATCCCGATGACTTGATATACAAAAAATCAGCTTTCGATTCCTTCAAATTTTTTAGGTTTATCAATCGTGTAGACGCACATCCTTTCTTGTTTATATTCTTTTGGGAGAAAACGAGTAATCGATATTAGCTTTCGCTATAGAAAGCAAGTAAGAGATATTGACTAAAAAAGGTTTTTTGGGAGATTCTTAAGGAATCCTATGAATAACGTAAAAACCGATTTTAAAAATTATTAATTAAGAATTAGTTTTTATGAGTTTTTTGCACTGTTTGTGGACCTCACTCACATATAGCAATCTGTGATTGATTCATTTTTTATTTATTTTTTTAGACAAAAAAAAAATTCTAAAAGGTTCTTAGATTAATCATACTTTTAGGTAAGTTTGCATTCTGAGCAAGGAAGATATACTTGCTTTTGGAGCTTAATTCAATTCTGCTCGCATGGCTATAGGCAGGCAGATTCTTAGAGCGTCATGATTCTTATCCGTAGGTAGGAAAATATTTGTACATGTTGATCTAAGGACAATCTCCAATCCCCATGATGATAATGGTATATGCCCACTGGTTCTTTCTTTTTTCTTGTCAAAAAATGCTGCTTTTTTATTTATTTACAAAATTACAACTTAATCACAGTTATGATGTTGATTATGGTGGTAGTGGTGATGATGACTAATTACAATATTATGTTAATTCAATCAATATCACTCAGAAAAAAATCTAATATCACTTAATCAATTAACTAGTTCAATTTACAACATTAGTAGTTAGTTGAGGTTAGCTATTGATTCTTGATAGATACATACACAATTTCACATATATACATAATATAGGGATATAGGAGTACTCTTCTTTTTATTTATTTTTCTGTCGTGAACCCTAAAAACCTGGATATCTTCATGGCATCCAAATTGCATATAACCCAATATCAAAAGAAAGTGCATTTTATCGATGTAGTAATGTATGAAATGGACTGTGGAATATTTTTACAAAACCATTTGATTAGCGAGCGACAGTGCGTGTTAGAATCCAATACTATTTGCCTATTGAAGCGAGTGGTTTTCTAAAGATTCTCACGTGACTGCGATAATTTATTGTAGATCTTCTCTTTAAAAGAATAGCATATTGAATATATATATCATAACGTTATTATATTTATATTGATTTCGGAACTTATATCGTAACGTTATATATATATATATATATTTATTTATTTATATTCATTTCGGAACTTATATCATAACGTTATATATTTAAAATTTGAATACATAATGATGTAGTTATACATATAAAAATTTTAATCGGGTCAGGTGAACTGATTAGTTATAGAAATATGCCTTTGAAAATTATTACTTTAAAAGAACAAAGTTAGTAATTTCAAATAAATGAAAATGGGTTAACAGAATGATTATATAGTTAGTTAATATATAATAGACCGAGGATAATCGTTCATTAATTTCTAATTATTTCAACCGAAGTAACTTACAGAAACATGTGTGTGGGTGGCTATATATATACATCTAGTACTCTTCATTAATTGAATCAAGCTAAAGTATTAGAAAAAAAAAAGTTTCTCTAAAAGAGAAAAATTATGGTGAGCTATAATCTTCCATCACAAATTCATCTTCTAGTGATAACAATATTAGTTATCATCACAACTCTTTTAACTCCGATCACAACCAACACATCATCACTACCATGGAATATCCTTTCCAACGACAACTTCGCCGGAAAACTCACCGCCGCCTCCTCCTCCTTAGAATCAGCTGCTGTTGATTTCGGCCACGTCACCAAAATCTTACCCTCTGCCGTCTTAAACCCTTCCTCCGTCCAAGACATAACCGATCTCATAAAACTTTCTTTCGATTCTCAGTCCTCTTTTCCCATAGCCGCTCGTGGCCACGGACACAGCCACCGTGGCCAAGCAGCGGCTAAAGACGGAGTCGTGGTCAACATGCGGTCAATGGTAAACAAGGACCGAGGCATCAAGGTGTCTAGGACTGGTTTATATGCTGACGTGGACAGTGCTTGGCTATGGATTGAGGTGTTGACTAAAACGTTGGAGTTAGGGCTGACGCCGGTTTCTTGGACGGATTATTTATATTTAACGGTCGGTGGAACGTTATCTAACGGCGGTATAAGCGGACAAACGTTTCGGTATGGTCCACAGATCACTAATGTTTTAGAGATGGATGTTGTTACTGGTACGTACCATGATTCTTTTACATGCATTCTAAAATATATGAAACAATAATGATTTTTACTTCGTATATTTGGCAATAAAAATAATTTTCGTACGTCTTCCGTCTTTTCTTTTTAGATATGTGCGGTCACTTGCCTAGGTATGAGCGTTCGGGTGTCCAATAGATTTTGGTTCGGTTGATTTGAATTTTCGGATTTACGGTATTATGCTCACAGATACAATTCGATTTTTACTAACTATCGGGTCGGGTTCGGTCCGGTTCTTTCCAGATTCAGTTGGGATCGGATAATAACCAATGTTTGAAATCGTCTAAAAATATATTTTTTAAAACCTGAAAAATTGACAAAAAAATCAGAATATATATATTATTTACAAATCTAATTAAAAATTAGTTAAAGTATCTAAATTAACTAAAAAATATTTAAAGTAACAAATAAAATAAATTACAAAAAACTTTTAGGACACTATAAAATAACTAAATTACCTTAACATATATAAAATAATAATATATTTAACTAATTTTAGATATCTTTGGATCTTAATTTTGATTTCGATTCGGTTCGGGTTATATCGGAACTCCAAAGTGCTAAGCTATAAGTTTCGTTCGGATATTTTTATATTACGGTTTGGATCCGGTTTCAAATTTTTCGGTTCGGGTTTAAGTAGATATTTCAGATTAGGGTAGAAACGCCCATGCCTACTTATGCTTATGCTCTTGTGTTGTTTGTACTGTTTGTCTCTTTTCTATTTATTTCTAGCTAGAACTTGCTGATATATTTTCTTCTTTCACACATCTAGCTAATCACATTATTGAGTAGAAACACAGGGGCTATGAGATTTTATGTTTTTTTATGATTTAATATTATAAGTTAATAACTAACTGCTTAACATTTTGACCCAAAAAAAAAACTAACTGTTTTGAAAATCTATTTCTATAATTTCTTACATATTATGAACGGTGCGCTGAATCTACTGCGAAATTTACATATATGATGGTTTTTTTTTTTTTTTTTTTTTTTTGAGCACCTTACATATATGATGGTCATATATGAGATTAGATTACGTAACTGTTCATAAAACCGGTGACCAAACAAAAAAAAAGACAAAAGAAAAATCAATCAAAAATGGTCCCACTCGTTTGATTTTTCACGAGGTTTCTTGTTGGCATAAGGACACAAGTCACAAGTTTATAACCAGGTGTAATGGATTTAAGTAACAGACCGTTTTCTTATTATAGCTGTATCCATTATGTCCACACATGCATGATGCATCCATTCCATATACACCTTTTTGACAACATATACATACGTACACTAATACAACTGTTGTTTTCAAGTTTAGTTAGTTTACGATGACTTTCTAGTTCCGTTGTTTGGTTAGGAGATAAGATCAATTAAATGAGACCGACTTTAGGCTCAAAACAACGATAGTTTTATCTAAAACTCGTTGCATTTGTTGAAATATTTAAAGAGTAAACTTTCTAACTGGGTCAGTTTTGTTTACCCGGAATACTACAGGAACAGGAGAAATTGCAACTTGTTCCAAACACATGAACTCAGATCTTTTCTATGCCGTGTTAGGAGGTTTGGGTCAATTCGGAATAATAACAAGAGCAAGAATCAAACTTGAATTAGCTCCGAAAAGGGTATGTTAAATATGTAAATTATATGATATATATTAGTTTATACTCCCTCCGTTTCAATTTAATTGTCGTTGTATGAAAAAAAATTTATTTGAAAATAAGTGTTGTTTTAGAGTTTCAATACAAAATTTATTAATACGATTCTCTATTTTATTTTTCTATTGGTTAAAATATGATTAAGGGTATAGATAATTGTGTTTTTGTTTTGGAAATATACAAAATCATATATTTTCTCAATACGTATGCATAAATCGAGAACGACAGTTAAAATGAAACGGAGAGACTATTATCTAAACAGTTCTATCAAATTTATGAATAAACAAAGATGTTTCTTTTTGGAAAATTTTTAGGCTAAATGGTTAAGGTTTCTATACACTGATTTCTCCGAATTTACAAGCGACCAAGAACGATTGATATCAGAAACAGACGGTCTGCATTTCCTGGAAGGTTCTGTTATGCTGGACCATGGCCCACCTGATAACTGGAGATCTACTTACTATCCACCGTCCGATCACATGAGGATCGTCTCAATGGTCAAACAACATGGTATCATCTATTGTCTTGAAGTTGTCAAGTATTACGACGAAACTTCTCAACACTCAGTCAACGAGGTCCGTACACACTATACACAAATTATATAATTAGGATCTTTACTCATTATTATAGTATTTTATTAATCTGCTCAATCATTTAAACAGGAAATGGAGGAGTTAAGCGACAGTTTAAACTATGTAAGAGGGTTTATGTACGAGAAAGATGTGACTTATATGGATTTCCTTAACCGGGTTCGAACCGGAGAGCTAAAACTGAAAGCCAAAGGCCAATGGGATGTTCCACATCCATGGCTTAATCTTTTCGTACCAAAATCTCAGATTTCAAGATTCGATTATGGCGTTTTTAAGGGTATTATCCTTAGAAATAACATCACTACCGGTCCCCTTCTTGTTTATCCCATGAATCGCAACAAGTATGTTATAATCAATATAGCCACATTCTCTAATTTTTTTTTCAAATATTGTAAATGCAATATAGTTTAAAAGTTACTAAATATCGATACTTTATTTCAGGTGGGATGATCGAATGTCTACCGCTATACCTGAAGAAGATGTATTTTATGCGGTAGGGTTCTTACGATCGGCTAGTATTAACAATTGGGAAGATTATGAAAAAGAAAACATGCAAGTATTACAGTTTTGTGAGGATGCTAACATGGGAGTCATACAATATCTTCCTTACTATTCATCACAAGAAGGATGGGTTGGATATTTTGGTCCGAGGTGGAATCTTTTTGTTGAGAGAAAGTATAGATATGATCCTAAAATGATATTGTCCCCGGGGCAAAATATATTTCAGTAAGTATTAGTATAAACTTGTGTTAGGCCATAATTAATTGTATTGTTAGTCTTTCTCACTTCTTATATATGTGCAGGCCATGCTTTTCATTGATTCTGATTGTTATGTTAACTTTTTTACAAAATATTTTAATATTCTGAACAATATACTACAAATTCCACTTGATGGATTTAAGAATAATCTATATATATATATATATATATTGTAATTTAAGAATAAGAATAATCTATATTTCGGTGAGAGATTTGGGTTATAAGAAAATAAAGGCATAATGATAGTAATAAAGTGGAAGTTGATACGGAGGTGAGGGACATGATCATAAGGTTCGAAAGTATGTGTAAATGTGAAACTTATCTTTTGCTTTGTAAGTAAAATTCTAGAATACACATTAAACATTTAATAAAGAGAATAATAAATAATTATTTCTTAGACATGTTCCCAGACCTTTTTAATTACAGTATGTGGGAAAGCAGGAGACATCCAAACTTCTTGTCTCCTTTAATATTGTTTCTTCTGTACTTTGAAGATCTTGGTCGAACGAAATCTACGTATACTTGGTTGGACTCTAATCGAGTATTTTCCATTATCGGTCAATACTCATTAGCATCGATCTTTATCTCGATTGTTTTATGTTAATCATTATTATTTTTTGTTAAAAGGTTTATGTTAATCATATAGCCAAAGTATTTATCAAAATCGACACCAGGTAAAAGTTTTCATATCGATTTATTAGATTCACCCTTTCTAATATGATAATAATAATAAAAATAATAAGTATGATAACAACATTTAGTTATACATTGCCTTTGATCACTTGTATAAATTCGACTATTTTTCTGAAATGTAAATTTGTTTGTAAAAAGGGATTGCGATCCGGTTTTTAGCTCCGGTGATTGTCCGGCTTATGACTCCAATGATGTCATGTATCAGTCGGTTTTGAACTCTTTTGTATGTGATTTTAGTTGTTAATGATAATTCTGACAAAAAAGGGCCTTGAGATTTATTAATCAAAATCAAGAAAAACGACAAAACATCGTGAAAAGTGGAAAGCAAGGCTGCAGCCGTTAGCTTTGTAATCCAAAAGAATCTCCAAATGACATTAAATTTAATGTTGAAATTACATTAAATTTGATATTTTGATGTTATAATTTTTTGTTATTTCTAACAATAACACCAACTTTTATACCAAATAATATTATATATTATTTAATGCTTTTAATTTTAAAATTTTATATTTTTATTATTTGTAATTGATAAATAACTATTTACATGTTTAGACTATTATTTATATTTTTATTATTTGTAAGTAATAAATAATAATAGTTATTTAATGATTTTTTTAAAAAAATATTATCTTTTCAGTTGTGTAAAAATAAATTAAAAATATAAATGTTTAATTATAAATTTGATAATAATTAAATTATATTATTAAATGAAACGTAATAAAATAATTATCTTAAAAATTTGGTGTAATAAATAGTATTACATTAAATTTGGTGTAATTTTATTCATATTATACCAAATTTGTTGGAATGATATAATTTTTAGTATTTTGTTGAAGATCAAATTATACTAAATTTGGTGTTTTGGTGTCTTTCTAGAGATTTCTTTAACGTAAGTGCCGAATATTATAATGCAATATATATCATGTGAAAAAGTGGAAAGGTTAGATTGTTAGAGCACCCGCAATGTTAATATTCCAATCTTGAAGTCCTTATTTTTTTTTTTTTTTCAAAATTGAAAAAAGAAGTTATAATCAATCGTGGTCTGCCACGTGTTGTGGAGTCCCGTAAATAGTGTAAGGATCGATTCTTATCTAGAAATTTTAAGAATCGAATCCTTAAATTTTGATAAAATCTAGTGATTATTTAATTATTTTTGATCTAAGGACTCCCTCTTAAGGACTCCCATTGCGGGTGCTCTTATCGAAATCTTTTATAACGTAATATCATATTGCATCATTGTTAATAATACAATCATGAGATTCCCTTGCATATTTTATACCTTTTTGGTCTAATTACCATAAAATATATTATTTTATTTGAAAATAATTTAAAAATGAATTCAAAATCATAAGTGGACAATATTTTAATTAAACCTTTTAGATTTTATCATCTTTAAATTTTTTTCTTTCAATTTATTGTTTTAGTTTTATTTTACACATGTCAGTAAAAATTTGTATAATGTAAATTTTAATTTAAACAAGGATTAAAATCAGGAGTGAATGCATTAAGATTTTTTGATTGGATACACAACTAATTATAAATAAATAAAAACACAAAGTGAAAAATTGAACATGGAAAATAAAGAACACAATAGACAATTCTAACCATTTTAAATTATTGTTTTTGGGAGGAGGAGCCAAAACAACATATTTTAATGTCAAAAACCTTGCAGCCGCCATTTCTGCTTCTGCTTGGATTTTATTTTTTATCCAGAAAATTTATCATTATCGTAGCAAACTATATTTTATATTTTAAAGTTAAATATTGGTGAAAACAGGAAATTCGTTAGAAATTTGATCAAATTGTAATTAGTTAATAAAGCTAGAATGGTAAACAAAAAATTAGTTCTAGTTAAATTGAAAACTTAAACTACAATTACACAATTACACCAAAATATACTTGGATCACACGGGTTGAGCTCAAATGGGTTGTGGGTGGTTGGATCATAACCCGTCACGGGTTCGCGGGTTAGCGAGTTGACAGCATAAGAAGGCTAGTTCTTCATCTTCTTTCCCTCGGTGTCTCGATTCTATCTGATTTGAAATCGCCATTTGTGATTTCCAAATTTGAGCTTATACATGTGGTAGTTTGGAAACATACAAGGGATGAATCATGGTCTTAGATTCTTCAAATCTTCAGTCGGGAGGATAGACAAAAAGTCAGAAAGATGTCGCTCATTCAATCTCCTTCGATAGAGATTTATTCTTGCAATTGATTTGAGTTTCTTGTTATCAATGATATGAGTTTATAGTTTGAGCTTTAACGGGTTTTTTTTTCTGTAAACAGGTAATTGTTGCTTACAACAATGATCCTAGTCCAGCTAAGCTCAGTTTGGGTGTCGGTGCCTATCGCACAGGTACCTTTTTTGCTTACCTTCTAAGCATCTTGGTCCAATTCTACGATAAACTATTTTGCAGCTTAGATTTTGATTAGTTAGAGCATCCACAACCATGATCTTTAGGGAAAATCTTTAATAAAAAAATAATTAAATAATCAGTGAATCCTATCAAAACTTAAAGATTCGATCCTTAAAAATTTTAAGTAAGGATTAATCCTTATACTATTTGCGACACGTGACAGCCCGCGATTGATTGATATTTTTTTCTATTTATTTAATCTGAAGAGAAAAAAAACTAAAAATTCCAATAATGGAGTATACGGTTGCGGATGCCCTTAGCTTTTTGTTTTTACTTGGATTTTCAAAGGAAGGGAAGCCCCTTGTTCTTGACGTCGTGCGAAGAGCTGAGCAACAACTGGTCAACGATCCATGAGTTGCAACATTATTACTTAAACTCGTGTGATTTTTTTGTATTATTGTTTATTACTTTTTTTGCTAATATCCACAAATTTGTGTTTATTGTTATTTAAGGTCATGTGTCAAGCAATATATTCCCACTGTTTGGACTTGCTGATTTCAACACACTTAGCGCCAAACTCATCTTAGGTGTTGATAGGTAATCATATGGTCTTTCATTATTTAATATGTGTTTTTCTCTGTCTTTGTTTATAGCCATTGTGACATATATAACCCTTTTAATTCATAATGTGTATGATCTTGTTTTAATGGACAGTACTGCAAACACATATTAAATAATGAGAAGTCCGGCAAACACATATTCTTGCTTTCATCGTTTCTCTATGTCTACTTCGACTCTCACTCGTAGGAGGTTTGTCTTTCTTAGACGACATATCTCTTTCTTAAGCTTGAGTTATTTTTCTCGTTGTTGCTCCTCGTACTGAAATGATCCACCGCATATGTTGCTGTTGTTGTCTTTGGTTCTGTCTCTGTTTGACTCTTGACTACTCTCTTAGTTGGAGGAACATAACTTCTGACTTCAAATTCCAATTTGAACTGAAACTAGTTTCAAAATTGTAAGACAGTTCTATGGCAGTGAAGAGATAAAAAACTAAATTGTGTTTTCTGTATAATGGTGTGTTACTTAATGTTCGTTATATCTTTCGAGTCTTAAAGAAAAAATGCAAGTTAAACCGTAAGTTAATTATGTTTATGCAGATACCCCACGGGCCAACCTGCAAACAATATAAACTTGGCGGGACTAGGTTGGACAAGATGACATTGGCCATAACCCGCCACGGACAAAACCGCCATTGGCCATAACCCGCCATTGGCCTAACCCAGACGATCTTATGCTTAAATCTAATATCAGCATTAACAGGGAGGCTTAGTGGGGGTGTTTAGCAAAAAAAGGAAGAAAGGAAGAAGAAAAGAAGCAACGACGCTTCTTTAAACAATACAAGCAGCGACACTTGTTCTGTTACGTGGGCTTTATTGATATGAGGCGGTCCCCGATTGGTTAGTTTTTTGTTTTATTCAAAAAAAGAAAAAAAATAATTTAAACCCTTTTTTAAAAAATTAGTTTTGATAAAAAAGGTGCTTAAATTTTTAAGCACCTTTTTAACAACTCAATCCAAATTCTAAAAGATATCTCACCATGATTACAAAGAGTTAAAACATTCTAACTAGAGAGTCTTTTATTGAAATAAATTTGCCACGTCATTTTTAAAAAACTTCAACGGCTACTTCTTTACTCTTCTTCTCTTCAATTCCTCTTTTCACGTAGACTTTGTCCAGCTTATTAGGACGCCAGTCAACCCCTTTGACAACTCTAAGAATAGCTTTAAAATTATTTGATAAATATTACAAAGAAAAATGCCATCCTCTCTTGACCGTCTTTCAAAACTTTTTATACCATACGACTTTGACTCTCTCTCCTTTTTGGCTTCTTCTTCTTTTCTCTCTACTTTTCTTCACTTTAATATTCTTTATATATATTTCAAATAAGAATAAAATAGGAACAAAATAATTTTCCCTCCATCTCTCTCTCTCTCTTTCGTCTTCACAGAAGCTAAGCAATGGAGCTCTAATTATCTATCCTCGTTCTTCTTCATCTTTCAAATTCTCATAATCTTCTTCTGTATCTGGAATCATCCTACATGGACGCAATCTTCTTAACGGATGATCCAGATACGAGAAAACAGTTAATCGGGTCGCTAGCTCAATCTTTCGGATGCGTTTACGTTTGTCTTTGGTCTTATCATTTCCCTCGAACTTCTAAGTACTAATCATCATATCTCCCTCGTTCTATATATCCTTACATATACACATCACATGTATATGTTCATACATCTCTATAATGTATGATATTTTTAATCACAATGCATTCTGATTTTTCTGATCTGCACGCAGCTACTTGAGATCATTGGATGGATATTACCATGAATCATCTCAAGAGCCTTCTACCTCAACTAATAGTTTTGCCAGAAGCTTGTTCCATGGGTATTGCCGATCCGTTATCCCTCTCCAAAATGGGTAATATTATTTGTTCATATACACAAATGTAGTTCTTAGAAAAATTTATAGTAGAATATTACGTAATCGAGATGTTTTGATTTTTCAATGAAGACATATACCAAGCATGGCCTTCATGAATAATCTCCCATACTTAGAGATTAGTCCACAAGATATTCAAAGGCTTGCTTACAACGACGCACAACGTCTCTTCTATCAGGTCATTATCGATTCTACCCAATAATATGCTAATACCATTTAGTTTTTTTCTCAATCTGTTAATTATATGAAATTTCACTACGTACTAATCATTTTTTCATCTTGTTTCATCAACTGTTTTAGGAAGCCAGGATTCAGGTACATTATTTATTTTTCATAGTTTCCACAACCAAAACATATATATATTTTAATATTTTATGTACATATAATATAATATAATGTTTGTTAATATTTATTATGATCAGACGGTGATACTCATGGGTTGTCGGAGCGGAGAAATCGAACTCGGATTAACGTATGATGCTGCAAATGTATGTATCCATATTCCATACGTACAAATCATTAGCATTTATTACAAAAGAAAAGAGTTATGTCTTTGTCTCTATATACATTAATATGTACATTGACCCAACGACAGATGAAAATAGGAGAAAGTCTTCGAGAATGGTTCCCTCGAGATTTCATTAGAAAGTCTTCTCCGACCAACTCCGACTATCTCCGGCCACAGCCTCCTCCGTCTTCATCTTCTTCTTCTCTTAGATCATCACTAGACAGTCCTCAAAACACCTCAGAATATTCCTCTCTCTTATTCCCACTCATCCCTAAACCTTCCACGACTACTGACGCCGTTAACGTTCCGTTACATTCGCTGTTAGCTCCGGTCACATCGACAACAGCGAGCGACATGATCCATCAGCAACAGCAAGAGTCTTTGTTCCGTAATAGTAAACGTGAGGATGAAGCAATAACGAAAGCTATCTTAGCGGTTTTAACGACGTCGTCGTCAACTTCGTCCCCGCCGTTGCGAAAAAGAAGGGCCACCGCTTTTAAGAGGTATTACTGCATGGATAACGGCGGCGTTGGGAGCGGTAGAGCGCCGCCGCAGAGCGTAGGGAAGCAAAGTATGATGAGAAGAGCGATATCGTTTTACACAAGGCTCAATATCATCCGGAGAGAGGGTTTTGCTAGGGCAAACTCTACTATGGGCGGTGGAGGCCATGGAAGCGGGCCAACCGCAACGCAGTTGCATCATATGATATCTGAGAGGAGACGGCGAGAGAAGCTTAATGAGAGCTTTCTAGCATTGAGATCTCTCCTTCCTCAGGGAACTAAGGTATGTGATACAAATATCTTTTTATGTTATGTAAGTTCCTTATAACTTATAAGAAATATATTATCAATACATTGGCCAATATTCCCTCCGTTTCATTTTAATAAAACATAATTATATATATTTCTAAAATAAAAATATAATTACTTATACACTTAACTATATTTTCACCAATAGAAAAATAAACTGGAGAATTTTCTTAATAAATTTTACATTAAAACTATGAAACGACACTTATTTTGAAACAAAAAATTTCTTCTACAACGATAATTAAATCGAAACGGAATGAGTATTGTTTATTTTCAACGATGCTCGTAATATTTTAACGTGTAAATGCAAATGCAAACATTATATTTCATGATGATGACATTGTAAAATTCAGCCATGATATAAATATTTGAGCTAATGTTATGCTAAAACTTTTTTGAACAGAAAGATAAAATATCAATCCTCACCATTGCAAGGGAGCAATTAACTTCTTTGCAAGGGGAGGTTTCGAAACTAGAAGAGAGGAATCGGGAGTTAGCGGGAGAAAGAGAGGTGCAAAACGATCTACAACCTGATGAGAGGGTTAATTTTCATATAAGATATTTACCCGAATCAACATCTAGAGAAAGGATGTTGGATCTAAGAGTTGTTCACAGAGGAGATAACATTAGGGATTATGATTTGATGATAAGGCTTCTTGAAATGTTGAAGCAAATCAACAATGTGAGTTTAGTATCAATCAACGCTCAAACTCGAGCCAGAGAAGAGGAAGATACTTCTGTTGTTCTCGTGAGCTTAAGGCTCAAGATTGAGGTAAATAACAATCTTGATTTTATTAATTTTGGTTTCTCTTAAGGAAACAAAATTATTTTATAATATTTAATTAGTCAAAGGTTGCATATAAGTCACATACAAATATCAAAAGTTCATTATATTCAGCTTTCAAAAAGAAAAAAGTTCATTATATTCTCCAAAGCTTATTTGAGACTTATTCAAGGAATTGCATTGACTGGTTTGGTTGTTTGTTACGTGGAGTCTTGTGTGATATATACATCCAATTTTGTTTTCAAAAAAAGGTCGATTTTTTCTCGTCCACATAAATTTATTTGATGGAGTCTAAATAGTTATGCATGACAGATGATAACCACTAGTTCGATCTTGACGAAAAGGTTTATTAGTCAATGGAAAAAACAACCTTAAAAGGTTTGGAATTATAATTTGTTTTGTAGGGTGAATGGGACGAATTAGCCTTTCAAGAAGCAGTCCAAAGAGTTGTTGCTGACTTGGCTCAATGACAACAAGTTTGATTATTTCCTAAACCATATATTTAATTCTTATATTACAGATTTTTTGTCAATACAGTTACAGTTTATTTTCCTCTTACAAGATTAAAATGATTATAATATAGATAAAAATCATTATAATATTTATGGACAGTCTATTTTATTACACTGGCGTGCGGACAGCTCTTATCATTTTCGGTGGTCTTCCTCCTGTTCTTATAACTATGGACTGTTTCAGCTGTTCGTCGCCTATTTCGAACCAATCTTAACCACCTTTTGTTTCTGTCCATTTTTTAATGGTCAGGCGTATATTTTTTTGTTAAAGGTAGAATATTTATTCAAGGCAATTTTCTTAAATAACATTTTTTTAAGTTTTTGTCACAAAAATAGTCCTACAAAAATAAATGACCAAAATAGTATTTTTTTTTTTTTGAAATTTTTTTTTTTTTTTTTGAAATTTGAAACCCTATTTCCAAACCCACATTTTAACTCTAAACCCTAAAGTCTAAATTAGTTAACCCTAGGAATATAAATGCATATAAATAAAAATTTTAGCTTGTAAAAAAATATTTTGGTCATTTTCTTCTTTAAAAACTATTTTTGTGAAGAACAAACTAAAAATGGCTATATAAGTAAATTTTTCTTTATTCAATACAAACTGATGTAACTTTTTTCTTCTTTAAAATACACGTTCTATTAATGTATTTTTCTTGGAAAGTTAGTGATAGATGTGGCTAAGCTTAATATTCTTTTGTCACCCTAATTGACTCAAATATTTGGCTAAATGAAGAAAGCAAACGATTTCGACTTTTTACAGTAAAAAAAGAGAGAGAAATTTCAAGTGACTGAAGACATCGATTAATTCTTTTTAAAGAGTTTACCATACAATATTCATTTACCAAATTCAAGTTAGAGAAATATCTTTATTGAAGATATATGTTAAATTCATACTTATCATAGATTTCCAACTGAAATCCAATTAATGATAAATGAATAAGAAATTGTCTATAATAGCTTTTTCAATTTATTTTCACAAAAAAATAACATTCAATGAGTGTATTTTGTTTTTGGATATAATAATTTGGATTGGTCCAATTACTCATTTTGTGAGTGTATTGTGTTACATACATTTCTTCAAATTAAGTTACAACTATTTTTAATATAATTCAGCCCAATCAAATTAATTGAATTGAATTTATTTTATTAGTTTGGTTCAACATCTTAGATGTGTAAGTATATTTTATTTTTTAATAAATTGGTATATGTTGTTTTTTGAAATAAGATTTGAAAAATAGAGTGATTTGTATGAAGTTGCATAAAAACATAACTGATAAATTTTAAAAAGAAAGATTATTTTTTTACTTTAATACCAATATTATTTTTTTGTAAACTTTACTTTTTATGGAATCACATTATATATAAAACTATTTTCGTTTTAAAATTTATAAATGTTTTTTTATTATAAATGATATCCAAAATATAAAAATAACTATAAAAAAGAAAAAAATATTTTTCTTTAAAAATATCTTATTTTGTGTTATTTAAGTTATTATAATAATTATATTTAATTTTATTTTGAATTGCTTTTTATTCGGTTTGGGGTCTATAAAGCCGAACATAGAGCATGTATATAAATTGAAGTTCAAATCCATTACACCTTCGAATCTGAAAAGCCTGAAAAGCTTTATAACTCTATAAGAATCGGGTTGGATTTTAAAATATAGACCTAAAATATTTTCCTACCGGATCTGGATGGACTCAAATATTTATGGGTTTAGTGGATTTGAGCTGGACCAGCCCGTACTACCACTCCTATCTTCAGTTAAATGAAACGCATCACTGTGATAGACGGGACACGTGTCAGCATAAAGAAATTTGATTTGATGACATGGCAAGTTGTAAGGAAAAAACATTTATATAGAGAGATTATTACTACAAACATTTGGTCAACACCCTACATGAATATATACCGAGAAATCGAGAACGTGAATATTTTTTTTCCAAAATTGCCTAATACATGTAGTTACTTTTAAAAAAATACTTTAAATATATGTGAAACCAAAATTACGTAATAAATATAGTTTCTTAACAAAACAAGCCCACCAAAAAAGTACAAAACAATATTTTTAATTTTTAAACAAGTAACAAAACCAAGTGATCAAAATAAACAAAAAGGAAGAAACACCAAAAATAATTTATCAAATATCTCATGAGAGGTCAATTCTGCCAACGTAGAAACTTCAATGCGCAGAGACCTCAAACATTTTGCCTTACATGGAACTTTCACTCAAAACCCACAACATTCCTTATGGCAGATTTTTGGATTTTGTTTCACTGTTGCTTGCACTCAGGAGGCCTCTCCCCTTGTTGTCCATCGTTAGGCTGAGGCCTGCCTCCTTTCTGCAATTTGATTTTTATAAGAACATATTAATCTCTCACATTATCCCAAACACAGCACATTAATTTGGATTTCCAGATTTAGTCTAAGCTTTACATATGCATGATGATGATTCTACAAAACTTTATTTCTTTACAATTCTGCCTACTTATAATGCAACTTTAGTCAGATAAGTGTTTTAAGTTTTCTATGATTCACCTAATCATGCAACAATGAGCTTTGACCAGTTGTTTCATCTACCGCTAATCATACATGACCCAGGTTCTCTCATTTTGTGGTCATGGTCGCGCCTAAAATCTCAAATAGTTTTATGAATGTTCTTTGGTGTCGGATTATTAGACAGAAACTATAGGTTTATAGGTTCCGACTCAGGCAATTACTATAATGAGGAAACTGGTTGTGTACCTTGTGTAGGATAGACGGCTGCATAAACATTTTTAACCAATTTTAAAAAGTTAGTAGCCAGTCTAAGAAAAAAAGGTACTGCAAATAGTTGGATAAAAAGGAGGGAATCAAATACCTTCTTTTTGGTCTTGCTTACTTCTTCTTCTTCCTCATCTTCGTCATCGTCTTCTTCATCATCCTCATCCTCATCATCTTCTTCATCCTCATCTTCGTCCTCATCAATATCGTCATCTTCATCGTCATTGTCTATGTCAAACTCCTCTCCTTCAATAGCCTCACCAGTAAACCATGAGACAGCATGAGGTATAATCTTCTCCCGGATTGTAGAACTGCAGGACACAATGAATACTTGAATCAGCTTTAAAAGAAGGTACAACTTTACAATAAAGAATGATTATTACTAGAGCTTCCATATATAATGGACTCATATGTATAGATTGACAGAGTATATGTTCAGAAGAAAACGAACCCAATGTCATAATCTTGTTCCATCAGATTCTGAAGTTCCTCAGCCTGCACCAAGGACAGAAAGACGTTAATACAAAGTTCAATTAAACACAGTCAAAGTACGGCATGTCTCAAAACCAGATGATAACGTACTCTGTCCTCGTCGATGTCTTCATCATCATCAGGAACTTGGGGAGGATTGAAGAAGTTGAAGAAGCTTTCACAATCTTCAGTTTTGGTGATCGGCTTAGCATTCTTCGCACCCTTCTTAGGCTTCTTCTTAAGAATCTTCTGAGTTAAGCATTTTCCAGGATACCAATCAATCTCTGTCCTGAGAGAACGAACAAAAAGACAAACGAACCATGATGGATCATAAGTTAGCAAGAAGATTATACAGATCCTTATAAGCATCTCATGACAAAATAATGATATGTAACAAGACAAAAAAAAGTATGAACAATTACCCAATAGCCTTCTCAAGCAGAGGCTCATCTTCATCAATCATGTGATACGCCTTTGTTAATAGGGTGTTTTTGAAGTAAGGGTTCTGGTCGAAGAAAAAATCAAGTTTGAATCCCTTTGGTTCCTCAATCTTGCACCACTTAATATCTTTAAGATACATAAGGGCTCCTTCATCACGCTCTGTGATCTGATACCAAAAGGAAATAAAACACTGGTCATTTTCCATGATTATGACTGGAGTAACTCCAATAAACAAACCGTAGCTTCAACACTAACCTCCTCAGATATAACATCATTGTTTTTCAATGCGGTCAGCCAGAAACTAGGAACTCCTTTCTCTACAATCCAACAAAGAGAAATAAGCAAACCCGTTTTTTCCAAGCAATGATACAATTTACAAAGGTAAAGAGAGAAAGAAAGAATACCTTCTGCAGATTTATCATCTCCTTGATCCATCTTAACATCCTCTTGAGCTCCATCAACTTCGGTAGCTCCATTCACAATCTCATAACGCTGCACATTCCAGGTACAAGTCAAGTTTCAAGAAAAAATAAAGCCAAGACAGCTGCATCTAAAGGAAATACAGTATAACATATGCAAATCTCCAACTACTTTCCATCCATTTTGATTTGGATACAGTAGCCAGTAGTAACTTTCTTTCAAATGGCTTGTTCTTCTCACAAGCAATTACCTTGGTATACAAAGGCTGATACAACTTTTGATACTTGGCTTCAAGTGCAGCTCTCTCCTCGCGAAACTTCGCCTCTATTTCATCATGTTTGCCCTGAAAGAAAAAAAAGGAATCTCAGATAATCATCAAAAGAATGCACATTACCTTATTCACATCTAACATTCATCATTCTTGACAACGCAAGGAAGATACTCTCACAGAAATAACACGATTTCAAGATCATGTTCACAAGATACCTTACCAATCTACATAAATCCATTAAACAATGAAAACTTATACAATACCGACCTGAATCTCTCTCAAGACCTCAACACGTCTTCTGATCTTAGGAGTCAGATTCTCGAGCACATCAGAATGCTGACCAGCCAGATTCTGCAGCTTGTTCTGTGAATCAACAACAACAACATTTACCAATTACAACAAATCTCCAACGGAAACTCAAATCTACACTCCTACCTACACAGCGATACATACAAAGAATCGTCAGATGAGAGATGGAAACTGACCTTAAGAGCGTTGACTAGGCCTGCTCGGTCCTCATCTTTCAGAGCTACAAACATACGAAGAAGAAATAGGACTTAGAAATCTCGAGTTGAGGAAACTTTGACCACGAAGAAGCAAAACAAAGAGACGGAAGGAGATCGGATTAGATAAAATTACCAGCGGTGAGATCGCCGACGTTGAAACTGTCCTTATCGTTGCTCATCTTCCGATCAATTCGAGTTTGAAAGAGGTTGAGGAGGGGAAGACGAGGGAGGGTTTCTGGGTGGCGACTAGACAGACACACAAGACGTGCCTTCCTTTATGCTAACCTAATAACTGCCGTTTTTTTTTTTAATTTCCCTCGCTGGCATTTTTATTTTCCTTTTTTCTTCTAATTATTAACTTTCTCAACTAATCAACGAATTATTGTTGACAAAAAAAAATCAATCGAATTATTAACTGGTTAAACATATGGCCATAGATAATAAATATCCATCGACTATATGTTTATGGCTACTATTATTATTCAAAGTTTCTCAAATTAAGTCTTTTATAAATGAGTAATTCCCTTAGATAGCATCTTTTAGTTTGTTTGTCCCAAAAATAGTTTTTAAGAAGGAAAATGACTAAAATGTTTTTTTTTTAAGCTAAAAAATTCATTTATATGCATTTATACCCCTAGGGTTAACTAATTTGGACTTTAGGGTTTAGAGTTAAGGGGTGGGTTTGGGGTTAGGGTTTCAAATTTCAAAAAAAAAAATAAAAAAAAAATCAAAATTTCAAAAAAAAAAAATCTATTTTGGTCATTTTATTTTTTTAGGGCTATTTTTGTGACAAAAACTTTAAAAGGGCTATTTAAGAGAATTGCCCTTTATAAATTATATTAATATTTGATTTAAAAAAATTATCCAAAATTAATGGAAATCAGAAAATTTGGCATGATGTTTGAGAAGATTTTTTGATTCAATATCATTATAATTTGTGTTTATAGTTTCAAAGACTCTAATTTGACAAAGATATATACTATCTCCGTTTCATATTACTTGTCGTTCTAGGTTTATTCATACATATTAAGAAAACATATGATTTTGTATATTTCCAAAATAAAAACACAATTACCTATACACCTAACCATATTTCAACCAATAGAAAAATAAAAACACAATTACCTATAAATCTTATTAATGAATTTTGCATTGAAATTCTTAAACGACACTTATTTTGAAACGAAATTTTTTCCCTACAACGACAAGTAATATGAAACGGAGGGAGTACATATTATGAAATTGTGAAATTTAATTTGCTAATATACGTCAACAAAAATGGTAGAAATTCAATACTCCCTCTGTTTCATAATAAGTGTCATTTTAGATTTATGCACACGGATTAAGAAAATATTTAATTTTGCATATTCCCTATATAAAAATATTATTTCATATACACCTAACAATTTCAACCAATAGAAAATTAAACTGAAAAATAAAATTCATAAATTTTGCATTGAAATGCGAAAACGACATTTATTTTGTAACAAAATTTTTTTCTCTAAAACGACACTTAAAATGAAACGGAGGGAGTACCTTATCAATCCCAATGCAAAATGCGTGCCGGTCTCGCAAAAGGCTACTAAACACATTGTCGTTTATTCCCAAACATAGGGAATTTTACAAAGGAAATAAGCCAAGATCAGTTAGGAATGTGCATTACACAGAAGTAACATACTCAACTTAGATAAGCTACGACGCCAAATGCTAACGCGATTAATTCATGGACTCTTGTCTTCTTCCTTAGTCTAATGAATCATGGGCTCTTGTCTTCTGCACTGTCTTCTTCCTTAGGCTTGTTGTCGCTAATCGCTGGTGTTTTCTCTGCATCCACATAGCGACCTGTCATTGGATCAACAGGGCGAGTGTCTCTCTCTCCACCTTTACGTCCCATAGCCACCATTGGAGGAGGAGGAAGTAAACCGGATCTGAAAAGGAGACGTTGAACCGGGTCTGATGCCTGAGCTCCAACAGATAACCAGTACCTGTAGATAAAAAATAATAATTAAATGTCCATTAATCAAAAGGTTACATGCATCTTTTGTTGAAATTACCCAATCATAAACAACAGATTTGATTTCTACTATCCAGACGTCATAAATTTTAATTTGAAATGATGCAAAAGAGCATGACAAGATTCCAAAGCTGCATAGCCTACAATGACCGTATTACTTACGCAAAAGAGGTTGTATAGGAATGTAAGTGTGTCCGAAAAGAGAATCAGTAGATTCTTCATCTTACAGCAATGGCACAGAACACAGAGCAGAAGTTCCACAGAAACACTCAAGACTAGAGGAGGAGTTTCATTTGTTATACACCCAGTTTGTTAAAGCAGTTCCACAAAGTTTAATTCGCTTCTTAAACTAGTAATTGATTCGATTTCAATGAGGCACACCCTTGCTTAAACTAACAGTTAAGTAGCATGACAAGAAAGAAAATGATCAAAACCAACCATGTGAAAAAATTACTTTCACCATTTGATAACAAAAACCATTGGAGAGTAAACTCATCTCCTTTGTATTAGATCGAAAGACAACTAACTATAACGAAGAACTGACTAATAAAACCATGAATTAAGATATCTAGCGGAAGAGCTACTTCAGCAATCAACCAAAAGGTCCAAGACATTTCAAATGTAGAAACCCAGAAAATTGAGAACAGTGATCCAAGTAAGCAGAAAAAAAAATCTCACAATTAAAAAAAAAAAACGGATTGCTAATTTGTTCCCAAATCCATAATGAAAAAGTGACTAAAAACATGCATTAAGATTTATAGAGGCAGAGATAGAAACCCACAAGTTGAGAACAGTGATTCAAGTAAATAGAAGACAGTCTCAAAGAAAGAAGATTTAGAAACGCATTACTTTACACAAAGAGCCGATCTTTTACATTTAAAATTGCAATTATAATCAAATTAAGACTGCTTCCAGCCAATTTTTCTTTTCAGTTCCATTCACATTTCACAGATTAACAAAACTAAGATAGCTTCAATGGTCTAACTCATCAATCATCAATACGTTAGAGAAAGGAGAGGAAAGGAACATACTTGATTCGGTCGAACTTGAGACCCATTCTCTTACCACCGTCCTGTCCTGCAGACCGAGATCGTGTAAAAACCAACGAAGAAGAGCAATCGAATGAACTCCAAAGACTCACCTGGGAGAGGATTGAAGTAACCCAAGACCTCGATGTGTTTCCCGTCTCTGGGGGATCTGCTATCAGCTGCCATTACCCGGAAAAATGGTCGATTTTTGCATCCTAGTCTCGATAATCGGAGCCTTACAACCATCTTTCCCCTTCCGTTGGCGAAACTACAAAACGATCACAGCCGACCAAATCGATTTTGGATCAATGGGAGGGAGAGAGACTGTGATTCCAAACTTACTATCGATCAAAGGTTTTTAGGGCTCAGGGTTTTTCTCTACGGAGTTGGGTCATTAAACGACGTCGTTTAAAGACGTCCACTCTTAACGTTTTTTCCTACGGAGTTAAAAATAATATTTGATAAAAAACGGGCAATTCTCTTAAATAGCTTTTTTTTTTAGTTTTTGTCACAAAAATAGCCCTAAAAAAATAAAATGACCAAAATAGACTTTTTTTTTTTGAAATTTTGAATTTTTTTATTTTTTTTTTGAAATTTGAAACCTTAACCCCAAACCCACCCCTTAACTCTAAACCCTAAAGTGCAAATTAGTTAACCCTAGGGGTATAAATGCATATAAATGATTTTTTTAGCTTCTAAAAAAATATTTTGGTCATTTTCTTCCTTAAAAACTATTTTTGTGACAAACAAGGTAAAAAGGACTATCCAAAGGAATTTCTCTAAAAAAACAGGGATAATTTGGAAAAGAGAAATTCCCTTAGATAGCCTCTTTTAGCTTGTTTGTCACAAAAATAGTTTTTAAGGAAGAAAATGACCAAAATGTTTTTTTTAGAAGCTAAAAAAATCATTTATATGCATTTATACCCCTAGGGTTAACTAATTTGCACTTTAGGGTTTAGAGTTAAGGGGTGGGTTTGGGGTTAGGGTTTCAAATTTCAAAAAAAAAATTAAAAAAATTCAAAATTTCAAAAAAAAAAAAGTCTATTTTTGTCATTTTATTTTTTTTAGGGCTATTTTTGTGACAAAAACTTAAAAAAAAAGGCTATTTAAGAGAATTGGCCTTTGGAAAATACCTTATTTACAGTTTAAACTTCGAAATTTACATCTCTTTTTACAAGTTTTGAAAACTACAATTTCTCAAATATAATAATATAGTTTTATCCAGATTTTAACTAAAGATATTCATAAATTTTATTAAAAAAAAAATAGTGTGTTTAGCTTGCTTGTGTGTGTTAAAATTCTATAACAGTTAACATCAGTCTACAAATCATTATATTGTAGCCGAATCTAAAATACTTTAATCATTTACATTTTACCTGCATATACTGAGACAATACATATAAAAGTAGTTATGAATCGTAGATGGATTATATCAAAATTAGAGACTTAAGCCGTATAAAGAACAATTTGCAGATCTTAAAGAAATAAAACATATGAGATAACACCATCAACATCAGTTACGAAGCTTATCTGGATTGTATCAGAATTAGAGAAACTTACCTAACATAATAATAATCTGAGAGGAAATACAAAGGTGATGATTGTTTAGTAGTTTTTGGTTTTTCATTTTTTAGATTTTGGTTTCTAGATTTTAGTTTGGGCAATTCTCTTAAATAACCATTTTTAAGTTTTTCACAAAAATAGCCCTAAAAAAATAAAATGACCAAAATAGACTTTTTTTTGTTTTGAAATTTTGATTTTTTTTTATTTTTTTTTTTTGAAATTTGAAACCCTAACCCCAAACCCACCCCTTAACTCTAAACCCTAAAGTGCAAATTAGTTAACCCTAGGGGTATAAATGCATATAAATGAAATTTTTAGCTTCTAAAAAAAAACATTTTGGTCATTTTCTTCCTTAAAAACTATTTTTGTGACAAACAAACTAAAATGGGTTATCTAAGGGAATTTCTCTTTTAGTTTTTGATTTTTGGTTTTTGATTTTGCAGTAGATTTTAGTTTTTTTAAAAACATGAATGGTTATTTTAGATTTTGGTTTTTAGTAAAATGTTTATTTTCAAATAATGAAATATGAAAACTATCATCAAAACAGATACATAAGATTAGTTTAAAACAAAAAATGCAAATATAAAATAAAACTATCTAAATCCCATATTGATGGTTGACAAAAAAAATCACATATTGATGCAGAAATTTGATAATACGTAAATTTTAGATTTTGAAATATTTGAATCGTGATTTCCTTTAATTTTATTTTTTTGGATTTTGACTATATTAATTATTAGTTTTTCTAAAGTTAAAGTTGATTAAATAAACAATAATTCATAACAATATATTATTTACTCAAAAAATAATAAATAATACAAAATATTACCACATAAAATAGTTGATAAAATATTCTTATTGATATTTTAAGAAAAAAGGTTCTTAATACAAATTATTTACAATTTTATATAGTTTTAAATTAAATTAATGTCATTGATAAAATCTAATTATATGTAAACTAGTTTTAGATGTTTTTATTTTCACTGAACAAAAACAAAATTGTATATTTTAATAAGTATATGGATTTTAATATATAATTTGGTGAATATATGAATATATGAATATGTAAGAAAAATAGTAAGCACATATAATTAGGGAAGAAAATGACTATTAAATATTAAAATCACCAAACAGAGAAAAAAGCAACAAAAAAAAAAAGAGGCAACGTCAAATTTGTTGAAAAACTGAAAAAACATACATTTTGGTTTTTGTTAACAATTAGCTAGTTATTACAAAAACTAGTTTCTCTAGAATTTAAGAAAACTATTTCTTCAAAATCTTGATTGGAAGATAAAGTGGTTTTTGAAAAACAAAAAATAACATAACCATGACAAAAGAATCTGAAGAATATATGTATATTGAAGCTAAGAAGAAAATTTCAGTAAGCACAAAGCTTAATTTTCTCCATAGATCCACAAACAATTTTTTATCTCTTGTGAAGAACGTACTAATATGCTTGTGCAATCAATGAAATTTGTTGATAAGCTAAAACCAAAAAATCACCAAAACTCAGAATTTAGAAACAAAAGGTTATATAGAATAAAACATTAAATTATAAAGTTACATCTTGGGCAATTGTATCCCGAAAGATGACATCTTAAGAAAGTTTATCTTTATGCTTTTTCCACGTTAATTGTTTTCCAAAATTTTAGTGTTGGTTTTCAGTTTTTTCATACATTTGAAGAAAGATATTTGAAAAAAAAAAATTGCTCAATTCCAAAAGCTCAGCTATGAGTTTTATACTCTCTGAATATTCAACATACAAGTGTGACACTGAGTGGTACTCATATATAAATGATACAAACCTAAAACGAAGCAGAAATGGAGAACTAGAGAATGTAGAAGATATGCTTACTGATTTAGGATAACGAGGAAGATGAATGTCAGTGATGTTTATCTTTTTGTCATCAAAAGTATAAAAAATATATTCCAATAAATATTAGTATGCTTTGAGTTAGATTGGATATTAAAATAGTTATATTGACAAAAGAAAATAATATTAAAATAATTGTAAATATTAAAATTGGATAATTTAGTCATTTTACTTACATAAAGTGTAGTTTTATAAAATAACTAAATGAAGGTTTAGTTTTAAAAATAAAATCTCATACAGAGATATTTATCCAAATTTCCAATAAAACTATAGGAAAAAAACAGGAAAAATAGTCAAAATACAATAAAATTACGATAGCAAATGAAATTAAAATATAAATATCATAAAAATTTGATGTAAAATTGATTAAACCAAATTAATTTAAATAATTAGTACTAATTAAATGATTACTGTAAATATAGAGGAAAATATATTCAGTAAACTATTTGAGTAAAGTAAAAAGTAAATGTTGAAGCCCTAAAATTTGTTATGTGAGAAAAGGCATGTTAAAGGTATTGAAAATGGTTATGTTAAAGGTTTTTGAGAAAACTCCCTTATGCTTTGTTTGTTTTATGTTAGTTCATTTCTTTCCTCGGATTCTCGCAGGAAAACTGATTTAGTTTTCTTCTCTTTTGAACTCCACATTCTATTTAAAGGTTTTTTGAGTAAACCTACTTATGATTTGTTTCATTTATATTCATTCGATTATTTTCTTAAATTTTCACTGAGAAATTGATTTTGTTTTATTCTCTTTTGAACTCAAAGTTCATGTTTAAAGATTCTGATATTATTATTTTTTGTTTGAACTAGATCATGTAAGATGATGATGAATACTATGGTGGAGTCAAATATAAAAAGTCAGAAGGAGGGAAACAAAAATCCAAAGAGGTAAATGTTCTTACAAATATCATAGTGAAATTTTTACATTGTATTAAACAATGTTTTCTGAAAATTTATAGTCTTGTTAACAAACATTTTATTTATATTAAAGCGCTTGACGAATTGTGATCCAAACTATTTCTGTAAGTAATCATTTTATTTTGTTATGTGTTATATTTTTCATATTTCTAAAATTGCATTTATCTAATATTATGTTATTATTTATCTGAATATATATATGATGGTAGATGTGCTAAATTTTACAGTAAAGATTGGAGTAATCTAAATGTGCTATTAAGGATGTCAGTGATCAAATTAATAAGAATATATATTTTTGATACCATACATAAAACATATACATAATGTATGTGTGTATAATTATAATGAAGTATGTTAATCATATATACCCAAATGTTTTAATACTTTATTACTATTTTTAAAGATACATGTTGGGTTCACATCACCAACAAAACTCTAAAAGCAAGAGTAAAAATAAAGTTTGGTTAGGATATTTACGGTAAAAACACTTATATAATAGCATTGACAAAAATGCACAAAGAACTATGAAAAACTTTGAAGAAACAAGATCATTCTTGATGAACGAAAATATAGTTTTAGAAGAAATTATGAATATATAAAAAAGATAAACAAAAATAATCCATGTGCTACAAAGATCATGTTAAGATTTATATATATATATATTTAAAATTATGTTTTCCTTGAATTCAAATATATTAATTTTCTTGCAAGAAGATTTGATCAAATGTCATTGAAGAAGATTTGATCAAATTAGTGGATATTGCTCTAGTAATTGTGAGCAAAAAAGCTACAAATGAATTAAGGGATCATCGCAGAAACATAAGTTATGTATAGTTTAATCAATAATTCAGTCGATATATTTAAATCTTAATATTAATTATGTTTTTGTGTGTGTATAAATTATATGAGATTTACTATGGACCTAAAACGTCTAAAACACACAAAAGGTGACCATGTGGTTCTATTGATCGCATTGATCAACTATCACAACTTAAATGGTAAACATTATTGGATCATACCGAATTTTTGGAGTATTACTTGGGGAGATGAATGTTTCACAAAAATAAGTTTGACATGTAGAAAGTCTAAAAGTGTTGTTAAGAAAATCATTGACTAGGGAAATAAAGTTATATTTGTATTATTTTTTTGATATCACATTTAAACATGTACACATTTGTAGTTTTGGTACATGGAAGGTTTCATACTAAAAAGGTTATTTGTAATGTTTCTCTTCAACAATGACCACATTTAAACCCATATTCATAGAACCAACAAATCCTTAGATGTAAGAGTGAAAATCATGTTCAATGTAGATAATTCACTATCAAATCGACACATTTACGATATCATCCGCAAAAAAGTCCAAACGAGCTGTTAAGAACTTTAAAAAATAAGAACTTCTAATGTATTTCATAGTTGGTACACAAGTTGTACATATAATGTTTTTTCTAGATATATTTGATTACATAAACAAGTAATATAAGGACAAATCATTTAATGTTATAAAGATAATTCTTATAATATAGAAAGTTTCACTTATTTGACTTGAATTGAAGATGTTGATCTTGAAGAAACAATTACAAAATGATAAGTTTGTTAAATTATTTTCTTACATTTTCAGTGAGAATTTGATTTTGTTTTCTTCTCTTTTGAACTCAAAGTTCATGTTTAAAAGTTATGATATTTTTTTTCAATACAATGGTAGAGGCAAATACAAAAAGTCAGAAGGAGGAAAACAAAAATCCAAAGTGATAAATGTTCCTACAAATACCGTGGTGAGATTCTCACATTGTTCTAAAAATGTTTTCTATAAATTTATATTCTTGTTAACAAGCATTTAATTTATATTATAACACTTGACGAGTTGTGATCCAAACTATCTCATGTAAGTAATCATTTTCAAATAATTATATTTTATGTTATGTGTTGTATTTTCATATTTCTAAACTTGTATTAAGCTAATATTATGTTGTTATATATCTGAATATATATATATATTCAAAATGTTAGAGGTGTTAAATTTTACTATAAAGATTTGAGTAAATTTGAAGGTGCTACTAAGGATGTCACTACCCAAGGAAAAAAGATATATATTTTTGATATCATACCTAAAAACATATACATAATGTATGTGTGTATAATTATAACAAAGTATATGAATCATATACATCCAAATGTTTCAATACTTTTTTACTATTTTTAAAGATACATGTCGGTTCACATCACCAACAAATGCATATAAGCAATAGTAAAAATCAAGTTTATTTGGATGTTTTACTTCAGATAAACAACTCTAAAATAACATCGACAAAAAAAAATGCCCAATGAGCTACGAAGAACTTTGAAGAATGAAGGTGTAGTTCTGAAAAAATAAATTGTGAATGTGTGAAAAGGACAAACAAAAAAATCCATGTGCTAGAAAGATCAAAAAAAGATTTATATATATTGCAAATTATGTTTTCTTTGAATTCAAATAAATTATTTTTTTTTTTGCAAAAGAAAAATGTAAATATTTTAAAGATTGATGAACTGATTATAATTACAAAGGTTAATGAAAAAGATTTGATCAAATTAGTGGATATTGCTCTTGTAATTGTGAGCATAGAAGCTACAGATGAATTAATGGATCATTATGGAAACATAACTTATCGATAGTTTAATCAATATGTTTAAACCTTTATATTAAGTATGTTTTTGTGTGTGTGTAAAATTTAATAATTCAATATGTATCTAAAACGTCTAAGAAGCTAAAGGTGACCATGTGGTTATATTGATTGCCTTGATTGGCTATGACAACTTGAATGGGAAACATTATTCGATAATACATAACGTGTGGAATATTATTTGGAGAGATGAATGTTTCACAATAATAAGGTGGACATGTTTCCCGTGTTGAATGCCAAAACAAAAGATTGATGAAAGTCTAAAGGAGTTGTTAACAAAGTCATTAACTAAATAAAATAAAACTATACACATATGTAGTTTTAGTAGATGAAATGTTTTATTCTAAAAATGTTATTTCTTTCTCTTTGTATTTTGAAATGTGCCTCTTCGACAATGACCACATGTAAATCCACATTTATTAAGTGAAAAATATTTTAAATATTCTGTTATTATTTAAAAGATATATATTGAAAATAAATTATTATTTTTTTCCAAAAGAAAAATGTACATATTTTAAAGATTGATGAATTGTTTACAATTACAAAGGTCAATGAAGAAGATTTGATCAAATTAGTGGATATTACTCTTGTAATTGTGAGTATAGAAGCTACAGATGAACTAATAGATCATTATGAAAACATAACTTATGTATACATCCGCAAAAAGAAAACCAAATGAGCTGTTAAAAACATAAACATAATATTTCATAGTTGGTACATTAGTTGTACATACATAATATTTTTCTAGGTATATATTGATTACATAAACAAATAATATAAGTACAAATCATTTAATGTTATAAAGGTAATTGCTACAATTTAGAAAATTTCACTTATTTGACTTGAATGGAAGATGTTGATCTTGAAAAAATAGTTAGAAAATAATATGTTGTTGTTCTTATTTGACATGAATTGAGGATGTTGACTCATATTGAAGATGTTGATCTTAAAGAAATAGTAAGTAGACCATATGTTATTATTTTCATATTTGACTTTGAAATGCTATAAAATTATGATTATATCTAAAATGTAATTGACATTTCAATGAGTTATTATCAGTCTTGGTCCAAGTTGCATATAATTTATGTTTATTTTTCATAGATGTATGATCGCATCTAAGATAAACATGTCTTATAAATGCATGATATTATTATAGTTGGATGAATACAATTTTTTATTTTTCAAAATTCATGTAAAATAATTGAGAAATGTTGGTTTTGCATTTGTATCATAAAACCATATATAGACTTTCACTATCTCATTTGCCATAATTATATGTCCTAATTAAAGAGGTTACCAAAATATTTGTGACCAAAAGAGGTAGTATGAATTGAAATATGAACGTTTTACTAAAAGTAAATGCAATTTGTTTATTTTATTGAAAATGTTAGTTTACTCTTTGTATAGACTTTACGCTTTAGTTTTGATATTTTGTTTGAATTAGTGTTTCTTTTCTGTAAAGCTATGATTGGTATTTATTGGAATAAAATGTGAAAATTAAATATGGAAAAAGAAGGAAATAAAAGAAATGAAACTGAAAATAAAGTTTTTTTTGTTTAAGAAAAAGAATAATATTATTCTACATTTACTTTTTCTGGAGTAAAAAGTTTAAACCAGTTTCACTTGCTTGATGAGAAATGGAGTAACTAAGCTCGAAAAATATTTACTCTACTTTGTTTACTCTGATTATGTTATGTAATCACACTCTAAATGTTTAAAAGTAAAAGATACAATATATCTAGCTTGATTACTTGCATTTTTTTATTCAACCTCTTTTAGATTTTTAAGATCTTTGAGTTAATTTGAATTTTTCTTTAAACCATTAAAATTTCATTAAACTTTCAAATTTATTTCTTATTTTTATGTGAATGGTGTTTTACATTTTATATCAGAAGGTTCAAAAGTTTTGACTTCTTAGAGTTGTTTAAATTTTTTATTTAAATATTAAAACTTATTTTCTCTCATAATTCTTTTGTAAATGTTGAAATAAAATTGAACAAATGAAATTTGATAATTGCTTAATAGAATATTATGCTAAAATGTGTATACTGAAAGTTTTTGATAATGAAGAAACTTATAGCATTTTATTCAGGAGATAGTGGACCAACAAATTTGTTATCTATATAGAATTGAAAAAAGATAGCTATCTAATGATGATCAATTTTTTTATACTAAATGGATAAACACGAAAAAGATTTGAATAATTTATTATGAGCTATTCAATTCACACAATATAATCAATTAAGTCTAATAAAAATACTAATTAATTTGGATATGGATTACTACAATAATATGATACTTATGTTTGAATGACTTGGATTGATGTTTACATAAATAAAAATTATATATATATATTAGCTCTTTTGGTGTACTCCACTGTTTTGTTTGTTCCAAATCTGAAAAACATAAAACTCACAATTAGTTTTTGAGTTGAGTTTTTTAAACTATGTATCTCTAACTATTTGTACTATATAATAATATAGTGAAATATATTAATTAATATGTAGTATATAGTTAATTGATAAAAAAAAATGTCAAAACAGTAGACGATACAGTCTAACGATATAGTAATTAAAAAACAAATCATTTCAAAAGAAGACTGACCATATCCAATTTAAACGATATATTTAAATTGATTCTATTTGGATAAGATTGTTCTTCAATACTAGATTACCGAATTTTGGCGGATGATATTTAGAAATAAAAAGTATGGTGATAGAATTAATTACATAATACATGTTGGTTGATGTATTTCATCATATTAACCATATAGTTTATATAGTTAACGTACATTAATATTGTTTAGGTATGTTACAGTATAATGACCTATAGTTAGTGGAGTTGACAATCATTTTTAAAATAAACTTAGTTGAATGTATTCAATATGAAATTTGAAGTGAATTGATTTTTAATTAGTTTTTAGATGATTTTATATGAATTTTAGATTCTTGTGTGACTTTTGTTAAACTACTCTAAGTATGTCAATTTTTACACAAAACTTGACACCCTTAGACTTCCAGACTTATATATATATATATATATATATATATATATATATATATATATATATATATATATATAAAGAGAGAGAGAGAGGCTATTTAATATATTATTTCATCATATTAACCATATAGTTTATATAATTTATGTACATTAATATTGTTTAGGTATGTTACAATATAATGACCTATAGTTAGTGGAGTTGACAATCATTTTTAAAATAAACTTAGTTGAATGTATTCAATATGAAATTTGAAGTGAGTTAATTTTTAATTAGTTTTTAGATGATTTTATATGAATTTTAGATTCTGGTGTGATTTTGTTAAACTACTCTAAGTATGTCAATTTTTACACAAAACTTGACATCCTTAGACTTCCAGACTTATATATATATATATATATATATATAGAGGAGAGAGAGGCTATTTAATATATCATTTCATCATATTAACCATATAGTTTATATAGTTTATGTACATTAATATTGTTTAGGTATGTTACGATCTAATGACCTATAGTTAGTGGAGTTAACAATCATTTTTAAAATAAACTTAGTTGAATGTATTCAATATGAAATTTGAAGTGAATTGATTTTTAATTAGTTTTTAGATGATTTTATATGAATTTTAGATTTCAGTGTGATTTTTGTTAAACTACTCTAAATATGTCAATTTTTACACAAAACTTGACACCCTTAGACTTCCAGACTTATATATATATATAGAGAGAGAGAGAGGCTATTTAATATATTATTTCATCATATTAACCATATAGTTTATATAATTTATGTACATTAATATTGTTTAGGTATGTTACGATATAATGACCTATAGTTAGTGGAATTAACAATCATTTTAAAAATAAACTTAGTTGAATGTATTCAATATGAAATTTGAAGTGAATTGATTTCTAATTAGTTTTTAGATGATTTTATATGAATTTTAGACTCTGTTGTGATTTTTGTTAAACTACTCTAAATATGTCAATCTTTACACAAAACTTGACACCCTTAGACTTCCAAACTTATATATAGAGAGAGACTATTTAATATATTATTTAATATTAGTGATCATATAGTATAGAATATAATAAAATTTTCATTTAAACATTTATACATGGTATTCAAGAAAAAAAAAATATCTTTTTGAAAATAGATATCATTTTAAAAACCATTATATCATGTATGATGTTTATATACCATAGTTTTACTTTCAAAATACATAATTTATCATTATTTTCTAAAAATATATAAAAATGTGATATTCTATAAAATTGATATAGAATAGTACTTAACTTTCGTGTTAAATTTTGTTTTATTGATTTATGAAAAATATATGTCTGTTTCAAAAAAAATTTAACTGCATATATATAAAATATCTATGTTTTCTAGAATATAATTTCTTGATTTGATTATATTAATAAAAAAGTATATATCAAATGAAATTAGATGGAGAAGAAAAAAAAAAGAATTTGCGGTGTATAGCCACGATCATAAGTTATTTAGCCAAACGGATAGATCATTCGTTTTTCACTGTGCTAACTGAAGAATCCCAGCATTACCCATATACAGTGGCGGAACCAGAAATATTTTGTATTGGGGTCAAAACTTATTTTTAATTGGGGTCAAAATATTTTTTGAGTAATTCCCTTAGATAGACTCTTTTAGTTTGTTTGTCCCAAAAATAGTTTTTAAGGAGGAAAATGACCAAAATGTTTTTTTTTTGAAGCTAAAAAATTCATTTATATGCATTTATCTCCCTAGGGTTAACTAATTTGGACTTTAGGGTTTAGAGTTAAGGGGTGGGTTTGGGGTTAGAGTTTCAAATTTCAAAAAAAAAATAAAAAAAAAATCAAAATTTCAAAAAAAAAAAATCTATTTTGGTCATTTTATTTTTTTAGGGCTATTTTTGTGACAAAAACTTAAAAATGGCTATTTAAGAGAATTGCCCATATTTTTTTTTAAAGAAAAATAAATAAATTTTAAAAAATGGTGGGGTTCTCACTGCCCTCCCTCCGCCCATGCCCATATACACTACCCAGCAAGTAGCTCTGCACATAGCTGACAACTCCAGTGGCACAATGTACATATAGCACCTACAATTCATAAAAATGAGCCTATTGGTCTCTTTATTATGGCATCTCTCCACATTAAAATTGTGGATATACGCGATAAAAACTACATTGCCTCTATCTTATCTCCTCGATTCCAGTCAAAACTGCTCATAATAAAAGAACTTGAAGAATGAAAGCATACCTGAATTTATCTACATGATTCTGATTCCATACCAACGGACAAAGAGCTTGTGCAGTTCTACTTGTGCTGGAAATGGACATATGATAAGCAGATCTCCACTCCGGTTATAGCCAAAATAGATTTATACAAGTTCAATCTGCAAGGAGACTCCTGGTAATCTAATGGGTTTCTAATCAATCGTTGTTGATCAAGATATTTGGTCTTCTTACAGAGATGTTTATATACTAAGAGAAAGAGTGATGATGTTTTGTTTTTTTCTTGTCCCCTTATTTTTTTGTTGTGTAACCAACTATGGCTTTCGTTTATGTTTTGGATTTTTGTGCAGGTCAATGAAAATTGTAATTTATGAGTCCTTAAACAACACTGCTAGATGCATTAATGGAGTCTCAGCTCTTCTATTGACACTCCTTCCCGGGAAGGCTAATATTCTTGAAGGTCTCCATGGCTGGGAAATTAACTTTGTTTCCCATAAGTAAAAGAAAACATTTCTCAATCTTGTCATGATTCTTGCAAGCATCAACTATATTTAACTTTGTTTTCAATTCTCGATGACAGTGGAGTATCTTCTTTCAATCACTTCACTCATGAGCTCTCTGTGGATTCTGATACTTCGAGCTTGGAGTATTCTTCTGAGAAGATAGTCATGGTGTGTTAGCTGCATCACCATCTTCTCAGTCCTCACACCTCTCTTGAGCCAGTGCTTCTGCAAAATCTGAAAGCCACTGGTCTGGCTGGATTACTTTCATTTCTTGGTGGTTAATATTTCCTTTATGTATCTTGTAATGGGTACCACTGCATTTTCTGCGTTTGTTGCTGAGCTCTTACAACATGAATGTGGGATCACTCATCCTCTAAGAAGCATAATGTGAATGTCGTTTGAGAAGCTAGCAGATTAAAAAAAAAATGGTCGTGCTTCAATTCAAAGTTTTCCGGATTAACTTTGTAATATTCAGTTAAGACTCACAAGTATATATTACACTAGTTTTTATATTAGTTCAACTCGAATATGTAATGCATTATCCGATTCTAATATACATTCACATTACAGATACATAAATCATTTTGGCTATTACCGTCATAATATGGATTATTTTGTAGAGAAGTTCCCTTAGATAGCTCATTTTAGTTTGTTTGTCACAAAAATAGCTTTTAAAGAAGAAAATGACCAAAATATTTTTTTAAAAACTAAAAAATTTATTTATATGCATTTATACCCCTAGGGTTAACTAATTTGGACTTTAGGATTTAGAGTTAAGGGGTGGGTTTGGGGTTAGGGTTTCAAATTGGGTAATTCTCTTAAATAGCCCTTTTTAAGTTTTTGTCACAAAAATAACTCTCCAAAAATAAAATGACCAAAATAGACTTCTTTTTTTTTTTGAAATTTTGATTTTTTTTTTTTTTTTTTTTTT